>ONZQ02000014.1:619435-862361 GCA_900312665.1 Cephalotrichum gorgonifer | reverse complement strand
AAAACTGAATCCCCTACAATCCTTCATTACGGGGTGCAATTGCTAACGATCCATGTTTTTTTCAGCTATCCTCGGTGCCACCAACCCCCTCGCCTCCGCCCCCGGCACCATCCGTGGTGACTTCGCCATCGACGTCGGCCGCAACGTCTGCCACGGCTCCGACAGCGTCGAGAACGCCAAGAAGGAGATTGCTCTCTGGTTCAAGGAGGGTGAGCTCGTCAGCTGGCAGTCCTCCCAGGCTGCCTGGATCTACGAGTAGATCTAGACGCCTGACATCAGACAACCACAAACCAAAAGGCGGGAGGCGGCATTTGTCAACCAGGTCCAGTGTTGAATCAGGTAGATAGACAACGCTTCCTGACTGCCATATGTTTCTTTTTTTTGGCTTCGTCCTCGTGCATAGTATCCGTGAAACACCAAAATCTTGTTTTAATTATCATGTCCTCCCCGAAAATAGCTTTCGACCTCGTACAAGAACACCCGCGAACCAGGGGGTAGCCCACAGACTGCCCACTATCCGAGCCGGGAGCAGCACCTTTGTAATAGCCCAAGCCAGCGCGACGTCCGCGAGGAGCTTGTACCTCCCGTCAGCTCCCTCCCACTCCGTTATGAGCCTCTTCGTATCCTCCGTCGAACCGCCCTCCCCGGGCCTCGTATCAATCGAAGTGGCGTCCTCCGCGCTGAACCCGAACCATCCTTTCCTCTTGAAATACCGCTCGAACGTCCTCACGGCGTCGCTGACGTACCCGCCCCAGTGCTCCGTCACGTATTCCGTCGGCGTGTACGACGTGTAGTGGAACAGGCCGAAGAGCCCGAAGAGGGGTATCACGGCGGTGAGCTCGTGGAGGATCAGGAAGGCGACGACGTGCGAGAGGGGCGCGCTGCGGAGGCGGGTGGTGTATTTCTGAAGGGGTGACGGGAGTTTCGAGAGGATCTTGGAGGCGCGGGTCGCGGGCGGTGGTCTTGTGGAGGACAGTCGAGATTGCTGACTTCGGGAGGCGCGTAGGCGGAGGAGCCGGGGGAGGCGGCGGGCGGCGAACATTGCGTGGAAGTGGAAGGTGGGTGGGAGCTAGGTCGGTCCCGAAGCCGTAGGGTCGAGGGGAGCTCGAGGAGAAGGGGGATTAGGTGTCGAGGCAAGAGTCTTGGTCTTCTGAAATCGGATGCGAAGAGCTTGTTGCGTTTGGTGCGTCTAGAAGCGAGCAAGTAAGGTAGTAGGACTGGGTGGTCCGTGGGTCATCTAAAGATGGTACAACAGGGACCCGAAAAGCGCCAGTCAGACAAAACGAGCCCTGTTTTGTACGAGCCGCAATGCTCAGAACAAAAAAGAAAAGACGAAGCAAGAGGCAACGAGACCCCGTCTCAAGGTTGAAGACCTCCCAAAAAAAGAATTGCTGCTCCAGGGAGGAATCGAACTTCCGTTTTCACTGCCACAAAGTGATGTACTGACCACTATACTACTAGAGCGTGCTTTTGGTGGCTTATGATAAAGGGTTTACCAGGCTGGGACTATGTAACTATCCCACACCTCCCTGAGTTTAGCCGTTCTGCGCCAGAGCTCTTCCGCTAAGATCAGATCGTCATCCAATATTGGCAAAGCCCATTGCCGCATTGAGTAGGACGGAGAGGTTACGTCGTCGACCCCAACTGGATCGGCTCCCCAGCCCGTAGCTTTCCTTTCTACCCGTTGAGCTAGTCCTGTCCATCGATGGCCAATCGGTACATGTAGGCGTATGCAGCTATTCGATCACAGGCGCTGTGAAACATTCTGCGCATCCTACACCAAGACATGTTCTAAACCCACTCGCACCGTCGAAGTAGTGGCCAAAGAAGGGGATAGACAGATCCTCCCTAGCCAAAAACCTTCCAGTCCCTTGGGCAAGCCAGGGATAGAGAGGGGACGCGGATCCATCGCTAGCCTCGAAACGTCACTTCCTCGTACTCGCATGTGCAGCAGAGCCGAGCGTAATCTCTTTGGGAAACGTAAAGGATTATTAGAAGAATGATGTGATGTCGGCGCGCGTTCCAGTGATGAAACAAAATTAGAACCGTAGACATCCAAACTATTACATGCCTCCTCTTTCCGCCCAGTCACCCAGCGGCGATTAGTGCGACCCAGAACCTTCCTCGCTAACGAACGCACGCACGCACGCGTACACAACATACATACATACAAGGTTGGACCTCGTCCAGTAGCCGCGTCGTAAATCTTTTTTCACTGTTCCTCAGCACAACCCAATTGGTAGCGGCACCCCCCTATTCGAAGGTTTCTCTTCTTCTCATTGTAGACAATGAGATGAGACGGATGATGACGGGCTGGCGCGGTCCACACAGTTTACGAGGCCCGTCGCTTACACAGCAACATTGTTTGCCGGAACTGTCGTCTGCCCAGGCTGGCCCTGGACATGAGACTCAGCCATTGGTTGAGCGGCCGAGTCGCGGCTGAAGCGCTTGTTCCTCCTGTTTGTCACATCACAATCAGTCACCCGCATTCCCAGACACCACAGAACACGGGGTGGATGGATAAATGCACCACGGAGGGAGGGACGCTCTGTTGAAGGGGTGGGGAGTAAGGGGCACTCACCCGACTCCGGTGTTATCGGTCCTGCTTTCCTTTCTATCCCGGAAGGTCCGGTACAGGCCCAGGAGGCAGCTGGCGAGCCACAGCATGGCGGCGAGGAAGGAGAAGGCGAGGGCGGCGCGCCAGATGCCGCACTTGCGGGACCCCCAGGCGAAGCGCCAGGAAAACGTGAACCACGGCCTAGTGCAGCGAGGACTCAACTGATCGCGGAGTTAGCTATACATACGCTTATATACTTGCTGTGGCTCATAACACTGATGAAAGCCCAAGAGAAAGTATAATGTAGAGTAAAGGGGGAGAGTAAAGTGTGGGAAACGTACGTCGGCCAGAAGAGAGAACGCAACGATCCACATGATGAAGAAGGCGAAGTCAAGTGGGAAGGCCCAGAAGGAGAACTTGAGAGGCGCCAGGAGAAGTAGGGCGAAGAAGATGCTTATGCCGGAGAGGGAGAGGGCGTAGAGGATCCTTGAACCGGCACCGAAGCCGGCCTTGTGGACATGGTGGACGTAGCTGCCGAGGAGGCCGGCCACGATGACGGAACAGGCCAGGGCCGAGGCGCGGAGTAAGACGGAGATGATCCTTGAAATTCCACCCATTTTGGCGGTTGGTTGTTTTCCTGAGGTTATAGGATAGGGGCTCTCCTTTGGGGTGTGCTCGTTGCAGCTTTTTCTCGGAGTTGTGGTGTTCTTTGTGAGGATGGCCTCAGTATCTTTGATACGGTCAGTTAAGGATGAAACTGGGAATAAGCTGGCGAGTAGACAAGGAGGGCGCTGTCTAATAAGTGCCTACAGAGGAGGAAGGGTCGGAGGAAGGTTTAGAGGTGATTCGGGGATGATACCAGCCTCATATAGGACTCCTCATGGCGTCCACACCCTCTCCTTCCACTCTCCTCCCATCCCCGATATACCCTCGAGGGCTAGGTTTCATGCGCGAGCAGGTGGCTGATCCAGCCCTATGCGGAGCTCCCACCCGTGGCACGCCCTTGGGCATCCGGCGCTTCCGTCATAGATGCTTCATGACACATATCCGTCCATGATATAACATCCCATTCGCTTGACTTTGAAGTCATCGATGCGTGACTATACGCCAATATGACAAAGGCTCCCGCGGCCTGGTACACAGGACCGAGTCATGATGTGGGCGCCCAGACGTCACCGGCCATCGATCGAGCCAGTCCCGATCTCCACGAAGAAATGGTTAAGGTTTTGTGGCGGAAGCCATTTTAACAGATAGTTCGATTGTTCGTATGTAGAAAACACGAGGAGAGGGTAGCTTTGCTCATGGCCAAGGGAGGGATGATGGGAGGGTGGGCGGACAAGGGTAAGTTGCCCGATCTCCGTGGTGGTTAGTTTACCGAACAGCCAGTACTCTTCTAGTGGCCGTTGCAGAAAAAAGTGGTTCTGGCAAGGGTCTTAGTAGGGACGAAGGGAAGGGTAAGGTGAGGGAGAGGTGGTACAAAGAAGGGAAAGGGATCGGTCAAGGGTACACCCAGACGAGAACGGTTTACACTCTAAACTCAAGTATTTTGCTCTCATTTTCGTATTTTTTTTGTCTTTCCCATTCTCAAGGGAGGCACGGCATCTTTTCTTTTATTTTTTTTTTCAGTTAGTAAGACGCTAGAGGAGAAATCATGAGATGGGAATCGTGACTTGCCCGTGCGATGACTTCATCGTGTCATGGCATGATTATGACGTCTCCGCCGTTTCTGTCAGGCCGCACACGAGGGACCAGCTCCCGAGGGTCCATCGGTTGGTGCGACAGGACACGTTATAATGTGAGATTTAGGTTGGGGGTAGTGGCCTTGTACAACGTTGTGAAAATACCGGGTGCCGGATCCCCATGGTATCGGCTCGCGAAGGGGAAGGGGAGGGGAGGGCAAAGACGACCTCTGGTTTAACCTCGTAGGGCACCGCGAGGGAATAGTTCTGTATAAACGGAGATGAGTGATACGACTGTGCCCATGAGCGGTGGAATGAGCTTGTGAGGGCAATGCGTGTGTTCTGTAAGTGTTGTGTGTTGGCTCGGCCGTTGAAGACCCCGGTCTACCATGTCCCATTGCCCATCCGAAAAGGGCGTCCTCAATTTTATACTAGCGGGGCTATTCACTTACACCTCCTCGATGATCTTAAAGCCCCTTCAACTCGATGCTCTTGTGGATTCCGCCCATGTCGCCCATACCCATGATTTCGAAGCCTCTTCAATCCGATGGCCTCGTGGTGTTAAGCCTATGCTGCCTCGTGGCGTCTAGATGCAAGAGCCGAGGGTGGGAATGACGCCTTTGTCCCCCGAGGGTCTCAAAGACTCGTGGGAACAACGCAACTTGCCGAGCTTTCCATTCCGTGGTGTGACATCTACCCTTTGTTTTTTTTTCTTTTGTTTTTTTTTTCAAGTTTTGGAACTGAACTCTAGAGCGACCTATCCTATACCTACCCAACACCAGCAGGACCTGGCTCTGCGTACATGAGAAATCCGGGATTCCGTTTCGCCAGGAGGCTTCATCACTTACTGGGTCGGTGGTCTCCTTGGATCGAGATAAAGGGGTGCGTGGACCATCTCTCGTCACGCCAACCACCAACGAGCCCTACCCGTAGTGGTAAAGACTGCGGGAAGGAAGCCAAAGAATATTAACTTGGATCGAATCAATCTGATTAGAACGGGGTATAAAACGCTAGCAATCCGGGAATCGAAAACCACCCGTAAAAGTATAAACAGCCACCCCTATCTCCTTTTTACCTTTCTCCCCCGTATGAAGAAAGTATTCCAACACGCAACATACAATAGAACCGGGCACCAGAGCAGTAACAACCCCTGTAATAGACAGATAAAGAAGAGACAAGAAACATACTCCAAGAAGGACCTCTCACTCTCCACTCGTCATCGCCCCCAGCCACTCCCCGAATATTCCGCCGTCTTGACCAGCTTGTTCCTCGTCACGGGCGGCCCCGTCGACATGACACTCACCCGCCGGCTATCCAACGAGTCAGCCGAGCTGACGTCCGAAACCATGCTTTCCCTGGCAGAAGAAGACGGACCCGCGCCCACCATTTGGCCCGAGAGCCTCTTGTGGAGCGGCGGGGGCGCCAGGCGGCGTAGGTCGTCGTAATTCGTCGGCGAAGGCTGGCCATGGTGGCCTGGGCCGGGTAGAACTTGAGGGCCGGGCCCGTACAGCATTTGCGGAGCGACACCCGGTGGCGCGTGTCCCTGTGGCGCCAGTCCGTTCTTCTGGAGCTGGAGCTGAGGCTGAGGGGCCATCTGCATGCCGGCCGGCCCTAAGACCTGTACGATCTGCGGCCTCAGGACGGGCTGGGCCTGCGCCTCCGAGATGTGCGCGAACGAGATGTCGGACCTTACGGACTCGGTTCGCGCGGGGCCGTCGAGGGCGGAGTCCGGAGTCGGCTTTGCGTGCTGGGGGTTCGGAGGTGAGGTGTGAGGTGAGCTGCGTTGACTCTGCTGAGGCGATACGTTTTCCGCCGCCTGGGTCGGCTTCTGAGTCGACTGTGCCGCTACGTTAGCCCGAGAAGGGGCGGCCGGCGCCTGAGGTCCAGGGTGACCTGGGTTGGCGGACACGGCCTGGGGGGGCCGCACGTTGATCGGATTGGCCGCGGCGGGCGGCGGTCCCCACTGGGCCATATTCAGGGGGGCCATCTGCGCACCCCCCGACAACTGCCGCTGGCGCATCTGCGTGGGATTCATAGACGGGTGTCCCGGCGGTGGGACACTCTGTTGGGCCTGCGGCTGCATACCAGGTTGCGGCGACGCGTACCCCTGCGGTGGGGGGCCACTCGGGGGCTTGAACGGCGACGCAGTAGCAAAGGAGCCGGGGCTCCACGGCGCATTGGGACCGGGCGACTGGCTAGGAGGGATAAATAGTCCATTGGGGCCCTGCCAAATCTGCTGCTGCTGTTGCGGCGACGGTTTTTGAAGCGTCTTCGATGACGACGACTTCAAGAACTTAGAGAACCACTTCGCCTTTCCTTTCTCTTGGGTTGATGCCGCTTGCGGGCTACTCGGACCGACCGATCTCGTGGCTGGGGCTCCAGCGGGGACTTGCATCGGCGACTGTGCATACATTCCGGGGCCTACAAGAGGCTGAGCATTTGGCAGCCCGTTAAAGCCCTGAGTCGGCATCTGTTGGGGCTGCAACGGTCGTTGTGCGTGAGGATTGGGAGGTGCCATTCCGGGCTTTTGGCCGGGTACCGTGGGAGTATTTCCTCCTGTAGGGTGATGTGGAATGGCGTGGATGGAGTGCCTATGGCTCGAGGTCTGCGACAATATTGATGTTTTCCTGGCGATGGTCGCGGCATCCTCCTGCTCCGGCTTTTCGGATATAGAGTGGAGGAGGTGTCCACCGGAAAGATCGTGCAGAGGTATCTTTTGGGGCGGTTGGGGCGGAGCTTGTTGAGATTGAGGGGCTGGCGGTTGTGATCCGCCAGGCGGGGAGACTTGTTTCGCCGGCTGAGGCCTGGCCTCCACCCGCTGTCCCGCTGGAGACGATTGGGGCGCTTGAATCCCGCGAGGTTGCGATCCCCCGGACGGCTTCTGGGAAGTGTGAGAAGTTCCATGCGGCAAAGCGCCCTTTGGCTGAGGACGCAGGTCCCCTTGTCCCTGGCCTTGCACTGGACGCGCCAATTGTTCTTGTGGCAGGGAAAGCCGGTGATTTGCTGGACCCTCGAGTCCCGGCTGCTGTACAGCATGGCTACCTGTATTACCCTGTTGAGGTGGAAAGTAAGAGCCCGGGGCACGCTTCTGGTGCTGGATGATCTGGGCTGGCGGGGCTTGCTGTTGAGTACTGTTACCTCTCCCCAGAGATCCTGTGGATGGGTCCCCGTGGTGCCGGGCGTGTGTCTGGCCGCCGTCGGAGCTACGAATAGGTACAGGAACCGGGTGAGCGGCAGGCGACAGCGAATTGTACGGTGCTTGATGCGGTTGGGATGAACTTTCTGATACCTCCAGTGGTGAGCTACTATGGCCATGGATATCCAGTGGGGACGGTGTCGGCAGCGGGTGCACATGGATTGTACGACCGGACGGCGGTTCGGGGGGGGGTATAATGGCGGGCAGGGGCGGAGGCTGACCCTGAGTTTGTTGGGTGGCGCTCCGTTGGGAAAACGACAGGGCCTTCCCCTTCCCCTTGTCTAGGGCACTTGTAGGTATTGCAGGGGGGACACCCGCTAGCAACGCCAACGGAACACCTTCCCTTTGTTGTGGGACCGCTGAGCCATCGGGTAGACGCGGTGGCCCCGAGATAGGCAGAGAATTGGAGTGCGGACGCTGCCGGTATCTCAGCGGACGATTACCGGGAGCCTGGCCCCCAGACTTGCCAGCCGAGGAGTCCTGCATCGTCGTGAGGGCGGGATTCTGGGGTTCAATGGGGTTCGGCAGGACCTCCTTTGGCGGCGTCTCCGCGCGCCCCTGGCGTTGCTGGGGAATGGTACCGGGTATGAGAACCGGCGGCGTTGTTGTGCCAGCCAGGTGGCCAGTGGTGGTCGGTGGGGAGGTCGGCTGCTTGTCCTTTGGTGGGACTGGCGGTGATACATCTCCTGGTTGGGCCGTGGGACCAGGGGCTTGTGAAAGTAAGTGCTGAGTAGGATTTAACGGAGGAGAGGTCCGCGCAGTCCCGGAACCACTCACGGGGATACTCGCAGGGGCTGTTGGCGGCGTCGATACTGATGCAGTATTGGGCTGGTGATGAGGTTGGCCCTGCCCCTTTGGCTCCGTCGGCAGAATTGAAGGCTCGACTACTGCTGAAGGAGTGCTGCTGCGTACGACGTCTCGTACATCGGATGAGTCGGGTGACGGCTTCGGCGGTGTAGTACCGGGCGTCCACGGCTTGAACCCAGGTTTTGATCCGGCATTTGTGGGTTTGCGAGCAATCTTAAACACCCCCTGAGGTGTGGGTTTTCGGGGTTGGGGACTTGGCCCAGCTCCTTCTGGAGGAGATACAGCAGTGGCATTCGGCAGTACAGGAGGGGTATCTCCAGGTGTCGAGGCAGTCGAGGGGGTAAATGGTGAGAAGGATGCGCTCCGATCCGGGGATACCACCTCCGCCGGGGCCTGAGGACTAGGTGTAGGACGGGGAATGCCCCCAAGGGGAGTGGGAGGGCGATTCGGGTCGTCGTCTTCGGTGGGCTGGAAGGGGTAGACCCTCGGTGTTGAGTAGGCCCGTCTCCGCGGTGGTGGAGGTTCGGCTTCTTTTTTGCGCTCAGTCGGGCTGGACTGTGCCGGGAGCTCCGCAAGACCAGAGTTGATGTAGAAGGTTTCGATGGGGGCTAGGACGGCGTTGTCACCCATTTCCACGGGCTCGGGATGAAGCTCTATGTGAGCCTTAGCCGTCATATCTGTGGGCATCTCAGCCACGAGGCCCACGGGGTCAAAGCGTGGCGCTTCCGGGAGCTCGTGGGGAAGTTCTCTGTTGTCTAGCATGGGCACCTCTGGGGAAGTATGCCCGCCAGACTTGTCCGCAACGGGTGAGGCCGGGGCAAGCGGCACAACAGCAGCAACCGACGCAATTGGTGCAACTGACGCAACCGACGCAACTGGCGCAACTGACGCAGCCGGCGCAACCGACGCAACCGGCGCGATGGATTCCACTGTCGTTTCTGGAGGTGTAGCGATAGGAGATAGAGGGGCTTCCACAACAGGTTCAGCCTGGGGGGTGACAGGTGTGCCTTTAGGAATCTGAGGAGTAGATATCGCGCTGACTAGAGGCGACGCCATGGGCACTGCATCGGGGGTCGCGCTGAGCCCAGCATCCTTCTCCTTTGTGGACACAGCTGAGTCGTCCGCTTCCTCCCCACCAGCCAGGGGACTGACGTCGGTATACGCACCAGGGCCTAGGTACATGAAGTTCTCCGGCTGGAAGTATTCGTCGTCTCCGCCGTCGTCTTCCCATTCGGTGCTCACCGGCCCGCCAGTCGCGCCCATCTCAGACGGCTTGGTTTTCGACTGAGTGCGGCCATTTCCGTCGCCGGTAATACCCCTTCGCCTAATCTGCTGCTGGCTCTCGAGCCTCTCCTCCGGGGCCAGGACCGGGACGGGGGCGCTGGCGTCGACGAAGTCGGGGAACTCGTCCCCGTCCTTCGGGAAGGTGTACTGGATGATGCCGGAGGACCTAAACCGGTAGAACCATCGGTTCCCATCGTAGTCCAGGTCCCAGCCCGGGGGGATATTGTTGTTCATGGTACTCGTCGACTCGCGGAAGGGCCGGCCGGAGGAGTAGATGAATAAAGGGAGGAGAAAGAGAGAGAGAGAGGAACAGTTCCGATTGCTAAAGCCATGCGAAATACATCCTCTCAAAGGGACACAGGGGCCGGCATAAGAGAGGTCGACACGCGCACGTAGACACAAGAAACCTGTGTGTTCGAAGAGGAGAAGGATGGAAAGCCAGAAAGCGAGGAAGGTGTGGCCGAAACTATCGTGTGTAGGCGCAGCACCTGCACCTGCGCAGCCTTGCGACAGGCATCAGGGTCTAGGGTCAAGGGTCTGGGGGGTAATTACATGTACCTTGGGACGGACAGGCTGTTTGCGGGACAATTGTAAGGATCTTGATGTCTGCAAACGTGATGTGGCCTGTTAGCCGTTAGATATGTCGTCACCCCGCGGCACGGTACAGGTACATCCCATGGATTCCATCCTGGTTACATCCATCATTACACCGCGTACCACGCGTGGATTAGCGGGCCCAAACCAACACTCGGGGTGACATTGACCGCCGCTCGGAAATAACATGCATTTCAATAGCCCCAGTTTTAGTTGTCAAACATTGTCGCCATTCAGCCGACGTCACCAGCGCCTCGACCTCTGAGCTATATTCCTTTCCTTTCCTTTTGCCCTCTTCTCTAACACCTCTCTCTCACTTCAAGGAACGCTCTCTCACAGCGGCGCCGGCTAAAGGCTGGAACGACCCATACAAGTACTCTCCGGCAGGAGGGGAGCCCGATCTACGGCACGGCATCTTGAAGCCACCTTTACCCCTGTTATCACCTACATTCCTTCGAACTCGCGCATTCCATCGGGCGGGGCGGGTCACGAACAAGTAAGATTGAGACTTGCGCCCAACAGGATTGGCATTGATCCAGGACGTGTGGAGTAATACAGGACTCCGTACTTGACATACCGATCATAATTCCCCCGCCCCGCACGTCGTCACAATTGGAACTCGCGGCCAGTACAAAGTACTAAAGTGTTGTTGGCACCAATGGTCCTGGTTAGCGCGGATATTTTTAGCCTCCATCCACCTCCGCGTCGACGTACTTCGTACTTCGTACTCCGCATGAGAACGACTAATATTACGAAGGATGCCAGGGTCATGATCCCCCCCCACTCCCGCTTCCGAGAGATCGGAGCTATTTACTGCTTCAGTGCTTCAGTTATGTGCCACTACCTCCTTCGACCTCCACAGGACTGGATCAAACTGCTCCTTCGTACATCCCTCATCCTGCATCCTGTGGGCGGACCTCTCAGCAGGCGGCTGTGCAAGCAAGAAAAGGGGGGGTTGTTTCCATTTCAAGCACCCACCATAACCATGGTATACAGCCATATCGCTCCGATTTTAGTTCTCGGCTATCGTGATGTCACCAACGAGGCGCCCCCTAGCCATCGAGACTTCGGTGCTTTCAACTGGGATGAGATGAGGGATCAAGGAGATCTGCACGGATATAGATGGTCCATTTTATTCAGATTCCGACTCTCGAGTAAGAGCTTAATATGCAGTAAGAAACGAAGCTTAGGAATATGTATTTATTCGTGGTCGTGTACTCGTCCGTGAGTTGCAAGTTGTGGGGACAAACAGTTTGCTAATACTAAATATATGCATCAAATGAAGGATTGCCACACATGCATGCGTGGCGGGTTTCACCAGAGCCAGGAACGCTAAACCTAATTTAGTAGTTCAAGGGGACAGCTTATCCTTATCCTTTGTTGCACAGCTTCCTGACCATCATTCATCCATACCTCCTCGACCACGACCAACCGAGTTGATCAGATACGTTTGTACGGAGGCGCAGTCACCTAGCTCGATGGTCTGCTGATCCCAGTGGACTACTCTGTATTTCCTTTTCCCTTCACATTAACCTGCCCTTCCCGCGATACAGCGCTCCTCGCCGCCGTTTGGTCGGCGCAGCTCTCGGGGAACCATGTGGTCCTCCCCGCATGTCTCCTCGCCAAGGGGATGGACGACCTTTTTATGTCTTTTGGTAACGTTTAGCAGCCTGTTTACCCCTGTTTGTGAGTCCCCCGTGGTCCCTCTTGTCTTCCCACGCCCTCGTCAATCCCATTGAGGCTGTGTCTAACCCGCCACTAGTCATGGTGAAGGAGAAGGACTTCAAGAAATGCGACCAAGCCGGATTCTGTAGACGCAACCGCGCGTACGCCGATAAAGCCGCCGCCGCGGGATCAACATGGGCTGCCCCTTACAGCCTCCACCCCGACACCATTTCCTTCAAGGACGGACAGCTCCAGGCCGTCATCCTCAAGTCCATAAACGATGCCGACACCGTCCGCCTCCCCCTCACCGTCTCCTTCCTCGAATCCGGCCTTGCCCGTGTCACGGTCGACGAGGAGAAGCGCCAGAACAAGGACATTGTCCTCAGGCACGATAGCATTGCCCGCAAGGAGCGATACAACGCCGAGGAGCTAGTCATTGTCGGAGGGACGACACTAGATAAGGAGGCCAAGGTCGCGTCGCAGGACACCAGCTCCATCACAGTCCAGTACGGTCCGTCCTCCAACTTCCAAGCACTTATCAAGTTCTCGCCGTTTTCGGTCGACTTCCAGCGCGATGGCGTCACCCAAGTCAGGTTCAACGAGCAGGGCTGGATGAACATGGAGCACTGGAGGCCAAAGGTTGAGAAGAAGGACGGCGAAGCCGATGCTGCCGATGGGGAGGTGTCGACTGGCGAGGATGAAAGCACCTGGTGGGATGAGTCCTTCGGCGGAAACACGGATACAAAGCCCAAGGGACCCGAGAGTGTCGCGCTCGACATCACGTTCCCCGGCTACGACCACGTCTTTGGCATCCCGTCGCACACCGGCCCCCTGTCCCTCAAGGAGACCCGGGGAAATGCGGACGGCCACTTTTCGGAGCCCTACAGGATGTATAACGCGGACGTGTTCGAGTACATCCTGGATAGCCCCATGACTCTCTACGGGTCCATCCCCCTCATGCAGGCGCACAAGAAAGACTCGGCCGTGGCCGTCTTCTGGCTCAACGCCGCCGAGACGTGGGTGGATATCACCAAGAGCAAGGCCGGAAAAAACCCTAACTCTCTCGGCTCCGAGGCCGAGACCAACACCCACACCCACTGGATCTCCGAGAGCGGGCTCTTGGACATCTTCGTCTTCCTCGGTCCCACTCCCAAGGACATCACCAAGGCATACGGCGAACTCACCGGCACCACGGCCATGCCGCAGGAGTTCTCGCTCGGCTACCACCAATGCCGTTGGAACTACGTCTCCGACGACGACGTCAGGGACGTCAGCCGTAAGATGGACAAGCACAAGATCCCGTACGATGTCATCTGGCTTGACATCGAGTACACGGACGAAAAGAAATATTTCACCACCGACAAGGACATGTTCGGCGACCTCAAGGGCACGGGGGAGGTACTGGACCAGACCGGCCGAAAGCTCGTTGTCATCATCGACCCTCATATCAAGAACGCGGGCAACTATGAGGTCGTGGACCAACTGAAGGAGAAGAATCTGGCGGTCCGTAACAAGGAAAACAGCATCTTCGACGGATGGTGCTGGCCCGGCTCGTCGCACTGGATTGACTCCTTCAACCCCAAGGCCATCGAGTGGTGGAAGGGCCTATTCAAGTACGCCAACTTCAAGGGCACGATGGAGAACACGTTCGTCTGGAATGACATGAACGAGCCCTCGGTGTTCAACGGCCCGGAGACCACAATGCCGAAGGATAACCTCCACCATGGGGACTGGGAGCATCGCGATGTGCACAACCTCATGGGAATCACGTTCCACAACGCCACCTACCAGGCCCTCCTATCTCGCAAGCCTGGCGAGCTCCGCCGGCCGTTCGTCCTCACCCGTTCGTTCTTCGCTGGCTCTCAGCGATACGGCGCCATGTGGACGGGAGACAACCAGGCCTCCTGGGATCACCTCGGCGCTTCCGTCCCCATGATCCTGAGTCAGGGAATCTCCGGCTTCCCCTTCGCCGGCGCCGACGTCGGCGGCTTCTTCGGGAACCCGGACAAGGAACTCCAAACGAGGTGGTACCAGGCGGGAGCCTTCTACCCCTTCTTCCGCGGCCACGCGCACATTGACGCGCGCCGCCGTGAGCCCTACCTGGCCGGAGAGCCGTACACGACTATCATCACCGCCGCCCTCCGCCTGCGGTACAGCCTGCTTCCCGCTTGGTACACAGCCTTCTTCCAAGCGCACCGCGACGGCAGCCCCATCGTCCGGCCCCTGCTCTGGACCCACCCCGGCGACGAGGCGGGCTTGGCCATCGACGACCAGTTCTTCCTCGGCGAGACGGGACTCCTCGTCAAACCCGTGGTGGAGGAGGGCAAGGAGTCGGCCGACATTTACATCCCCGACGACGAGGTGTACTACGACTACTTCACCTACGACGTCCTGCCTACGAAGAAGGGCAAGTCCCTCAGCGTCTCGGCCCCGCTGGAGAAGATTCCCCTCCTGATGAGGGGCGGGCATGTCGTCCCGCGACGGGACCGCCCCAGGCGATCGAGCGGACTGATGAAGTACGACGACTACACCCTCGTTGTGACCATCGCCAAGGACGGGACAGCGGAGGGCGAGCTCTACGTCGACGACGGGGACTCGTTCGATTACGAGAAGGGGCAGTACATCCACCGTAAGTTCACGCTACGGGACGGGGTCATCAGCTCCGTCGACGCGGAGGGCCGCGCCGCGGGGAGTGTCAAGCCCGGTGCGTGGATGAAGCAGATGAAGGACGTGTCCGTTGATAAGATTATTATCGTCGGGGCACCGGCGGCCTGGGATAAGGAAGAAGTCGAGGTTGAGACGGAAGGGAAGAAGAAGACTGTACCGGTGCAGTATGTCAAGGGGAAGAGCGGGTCGTATGCCATCGTTGGAGGACTAGGCGTGCCCATTGGCGCGGATTGGGCTGTGAGGGTGTAGTGTGTACATTGGTGTAAATAAAGGGGAGATGAACATTGAGGTTCTTCGAATAGATCCCGCGTGAGATGGGCTGTTCCTTTGATTGCGCCCGATTCGGCGGACATGGCAAGAACATCCTCGCCTGTGTGAGCTCATCCGTGGTGTGTGTCGAGGTGCGTGATGCATGATGCGAGAGAAGTTGGTTTATCGGGGTATCGTTAAATCGGTGTTGCCCCTCCTCTTGATAACAGCATAAGGACCCCAGCTTTTAGAGCTATGCTATGACGGAAGTCCAAGTCCAAGCCCAAACCTCCCTGCCCCACAACGTCTACAACTGGCGGTCGTCTTCCAGCAACTACATTTCCACCCAGCAGAATAGATTGTGTGGTGCATACCTAATCGATACTAATACCTCTCCCCAAGGTCATCCGCTACAGACACAACGCTCCCAATGGGTCAAGGTTCCAAGGCAGCCCTCGTCACAGGGGCCACGGGGCTCCTGGGAAGGCAGGTTGTTAAGGCGTTTGAGTATCCCGGCCGAGACTGGACGGTCAAGGGGACGGGGCTGAGTCGAGCGGACGGGGTGTCCGTCTTGAAAGTCAACCTTGAGAAGAAGGACGAGGTAGAGGCTGCGCTCGATAGCGTCAAGTAAGCTCGACTTCCCCCTTCTATCCCGGTGGGAGTCCAATCCGTCTCCGTCCGCGCTAATGCTGTAATCCTGGCGTGTTCTAGGCCCCGAGTTGTAGTACACTGTACGTCGAGTCATTCCCCCACCCCCTTCCCCCTTGCAGCTCCCAAACCCCAGCTGCCGTCCGTATTCTGTATAGTCGCTAAGACGAGGCAACACCAGGCGCCGCGAACCGGTTCCCAGATAAGGTAGACAAAGACCCCGAGGGCACAAAAGCTCTCAACGTGATTGCGACGCGCACGCTCGCCTCCCTCTGCGCCGCGCGCTCCATCCTCATGATCTACGTCTCGACTGACTACGTCTTCGCCGGCCGTGAGGGGGAGGCGCCCTACGACGTCGACGCCACGCCTGCCCCGCCGAACCTCTACGGCGAAACGAAGCTGGGCGGGGAGGAGGTCCTGCACGAGGAGTTCAGGAAGGCGGGGAAGGAGGGGCTTGGTGTGGTGATGAGGGTGCCGGTGCTGTACGGCCAGGCGGAGGTGCCGGAGGAGAGCGCGGTGAACGTGCTGATGAACGCGGTGTGGAAGGCGCAGACGGAGGGCGTCAAGGTCGTGATGGACGACTGGTCTGTGAGGTATCCTACGAATACGGAGGATGTCGCGCGGGTGATTTGCGGTGGGTTTTCCTCCCCGTTCGTTGTCTACTCTGCGGGTTTCTTACCTGTTTTTACTCCTCGTACTCTGAGGGAGCGATTCCGGAGGCAGGGACCGCAAAGCCATGTTTGCCGGATCCAAGATGTCCAACCTGCCGCTCTCTCTCTCTATCTATCTCTTCGTTGGCTTGTAGTTGAGGAGGAAATGTCACTAACAACCCAAATAGACGTGGCGGAAAAGTATCTCGGCTCGGAGGACCCGTCCTCCCTCCCGAAGATCCTCCACTTCTCGAGCGAAGACAAAACGACCAAGTATAAGATCTGCGAGATGTTCGGGCGCATCATGGCACTCCCGATCACCAACATCGAGCGCAACACTCAGGGGAACGACCCGAACGCGTCAGTGCAGCGGCCATACGACTGCCACCTGAGCACGAGGGCGCTAAAGGAGCTGGGGATCGGGGTGGATACGAACACCTTTGAGGGGTGGTGGAGGAGGGAGCTGGGGGCTTTCAGAAAGTGATGTGTGGCGTTTTTTCTTTCTTTTTTTATTATGAGGGAAACGGATCGATTCATCAGTTGCTCGGCCGGAGATTGGCTAGTCGGCCTTGGAGTTCGACTTTCAGCTGATGCGATGCTGCTGCCCTACCTGCTGCGGCTGAATCGGGACTCGGATCGGGTTAGAAAGAAAAAGAAAACGCCGTGAGGAAGAAAAGTCTAGAAGGGCAGGGTGGCGATGACATGGCCTAGTGCGCTCGCGGTCCTTTCCCCCTTTGGTGCCTTGCTTCCCACGCGGATGATATGCGGGCCCACGGCGCCGGCTCGATTTAATTACCACATGGGGATTACGGGCCAGGTTGCCTCCAGCCGTGTAGAGCATCCAGGGCGCTCACAGCCCTGGAGCGAAGACGATGGATGAGGCGGAGAGAGGGAAAACAGGCGGGTGGAGATTATCCGGCTTCCTTTTCTCGTCTTTCACTTCCATTTACTTTTTCCGCGTGCCCAGCAACAAGAAAAAGAAAAAAAAGTCAATACCAATACTTCGTCTTTTCTTTGTGCCGCTTCCTTTCTTCATCTCGTCTTTATGAGCTGTCCTGAACCTACCCCATTCTGTCTCTTGCCCTCCTTTCAAGGCATCGCCGTCCAAGCTCGCCCTTCCTTTACAGGTGCTGCTGCCATTCTCCTTGCCTCAACCGGGACAGAAATCTTTGGGAAACGAGCTGGGATGAGGTGAGAGGCAGCTGGGCTTGTCGAGTTCCACGCCAGGGAGAGTGAGCGAATCCGGCATCAGGGTGTTCAGATCTGGCCGATCCAGACCGCCGATAGGTCTTACAAGCACAGCGACAGACCAATCCCAGTCCCCATCCTTCTACCTTTTTTTTTACGAGAAATTCCGGTCTGTCCTATCCCACGCGCAGGAGCTACTGCCCATTCCTCGTTCATGCTTGCCGCCTGCATTTCCAGTGTCACGACAGAGGCTGCGACCACGGTCCAGGTCAGCTAGGGAGATTGCGATAATATCCATGCCGCGGGAGATTTGCGACGAGTGGCACCATCCTTCCCGCTCTGGGCTGTCTGTGTCTCACAGTTACGTCAAGCGGGCACTAATTTGAACCCTGAGAGTGGAGCAACAAGAGACACAACGGGTGTGTCCACGTACCCTCTCGAAGGTCTGTCCATCTCGGTCTAATACCTGCTCGACAAAGTACTTACTTTCGTCCCCAGACGAAAGAGTACAAAGTACTACTCGACAGTAAAGCCAACCAGCCCAACCCCGAACTCTATCCAGACAGAGTTGGGACGAATTCCCCTTTCGAGACTAGTTCGGCTGCCCGCCCCGCATCTGATATTTTTGCGAAGAGTGGTACAGAGTAGTAACAACAGTATTACTCTAAAGAGGAAGGAACTTTGAATCCCTAGCGCCAAGGGATTGAAGGGGACTGGGAGGGCCGTGTGCTGCTAGTTCCCTTACTACGTAGCACGCTTGCTCACCCCGGTTTAAGCGCATTCCCTCTCATATTAACAGGAACGAATTCCCGTTTCGAGTTTGGGGGAGGTTTTTCCGATCTGTCGGCGCCCATCAACCCCCCATTGACGCCTCCCGCTCCACAAAAAAAAGAATTAGACTACTTTTAACAGCAGCGATCGCCCTTTCTTTTTTTTTCTGTTCCTTTTAGTGGTACTTGCTCAGGCTTGCTACTTTGCTCAACTACATACACACTCCTGCACGAGAGTGAGAGAGTGTGTGTAACCGTGCGAGCGCACAAGACAATCCGACAAAAGGCGGGAGAGGACAGCAGACTTAGCTTGGGGAGAAGAGGCGCTGAAGAAGAAAGAAGAGAGCGTTCGATCTCATCCCTCGAACAAGATGAGCGGTGACACAGGGAGTCCTCCCGACGCAGGGGCCCCGGCCCCAACCTCTCTCTCGCGATATCGATCACGGAGACAGCCACAGACGCAGAAGCAGCAGCAGCAGCAGTCTGAAACACCCTCGGAAGACATGCCTACCATCCCCTCGCGATACAGACACCGGTCAGCGAGCCTCTCAAAACAAGCCACCAGCTCGCCCACGCACACCGAGACCCCGCCCCCCGTACCACCATTACGCCTGGGACCTCTGTCCAACAACTTGCCGATCTCGCGCTCCGCAGACCCCCTCCTCCCGAGGAGCATACCCAAGAACGACGTCTTCGTAGCCGGCGAGCGCATCGACGAAGAGTACAACAGCTACCACAACCACGACCACGACCCCGTCCCGAGGCCGCGCACCAGGGACTCGGGCAAGTCGTTCCACGGAAACGATCCCCAGAAGATGCCCGGCGCCACACGTTGGGTCGACGCGCCAACATCCTTTGGCGGAGGTGGATCGCAGCCCGACCTTGCCACGTCGCCGAGGTCAAAGGTTAAGAGTCCCTTGTTCAGTCTCTTCTCGCGGAATCGCCGCGGCACGACAGAGGGGCCAGCGTCGTTGCCTGCCTCCCCCGCGGTGCTTACCGACGCCCCAACTCTCCTGGGCAGGGAAAAGCCGATGGCGCCCAAGTATATAGGGGCGGGTGGGACGGGAATCGTCCCGCAGGTGGATGCGCCCGTGAGCGCGAGTAACGCAGGCGATCGCGTAGGTTTTCTTTTTATTTGCACTAGGCTGGAATGCCCTCTTCCGTATTCCCCCCTTCTCGCTAACTCTTGTCTTTTTTTTCTAGCGCGTCGTCGTCAGGTGTCTGAACTCCTCCATTACCCTCCCCGTGAACGCCGAGACCACCCCGCTCGAGATCCTCCAGTCGGCCGCGAACCTCATAACCCACAAGATCAAGCCCGAGACGTCGCTCGTCCTCGAGTCCTACCTGCAGTACGGCCTCGACCGCCGGCTCAGGCGCTACGAGCGTATCCGCGATGTCATGAACTCGTGGGACCGCGATACTCTCAACGCCCTCGTCGTCATCCCCTCCGACATGCCCGAGAACGACCAGGACCTCAACCTCGCCTCCGTGCCCCGCGCTCCCGAGTCGCCCTACTCCTTCTCCATTCCGCTCTACCACTGCCCGCGCGTCGGCAAGTGGCAGAAGCGCGTGGTAACGCTCCTCGAGACCGGGCAGATGTACGCCTCGAAGAAGGCCGGCGCGGCGCTGGGCGGCAAGGACACCGTCTCGCTGTGCCACCTGTCCGACTTCGACATCTACTCGCCCACAGAGCACCAGATGAAGAAAGTGCTGAAGCCGCCGAAGAAGTTCTGCTACGCCGTGAAGAGCCAGCAGAGGTCCAGCGTGTTCCCGACGGGCGAGAACTTCGTGCACTTCTTCTGCACGGACGACAGCGCGGTCGCGAAGCAGCTGCACGACCAGGTGCAGGGCTGGCGCAGCTGGTATCTCGTCAATCGGAAGATGGATCTCGAGAAGGCGAAGGCCGGCAAGGAGGCGGCGGGCCAGGGAGGTGCCGGCGGCAGCGGGCCCCGCAGACAGTCCTCGACGAAGGGGTCGGGCCGCGGGGCGAGGGTGTCGATCGATGACGCGCCCTACGCCATCGGGACCTTCAAGCCCCTGATGGATATGGACGTTTTCACCAAGTCCTACGACGACCTTCCGCCGGAGAATGCGCCCCGCCAGCGGGCGGCCTCCCAACGGCATCAACAACAGCCGCGAGAGGCGCAAGAGGCGCAGCGGAAACGTCTCTCAAAGGGGAGCCTCCACCAGCGCCGCCACTCCACGTCCAATCAATCCGTCCCCGGCCCCACCCCCGGTGGCGGCAACGGTGGCAGCTTCGACGAACACGGCCTCCTGGGGAGTAAATACGAGCAGCGCAAGGAGGAGCAGCGCCTACGCGAGGTCGCCCTCCGCTCTCAGCCCGCCGCGGACCCCTTCACCGAGGGTCCCAGCCTCCTCAACAGCGTCGCCGCGCCGGCCCCGCACGCGAGCGGCTCGAACCCCGCCCTCGAGAGACACACCTCGTCGTCGAGGTACAGGGATGTCGCGGGCCGGCAGCGGAGCACGCGCCGGCCGGCGAGCCCCACGTCCTCGGTCCGCACGGCGGGCACGACGAAGAGGCCCGACAACCTGCCGCCACCGCTGGTGGACGTGGACGCCATGGCGGCGTCCTCGGAGCCGCAGGGGTGGCGCGACGAGATCTCGCGGAACAGGGGGGGGCACGGGGTCCGCGCGCCGGCGGGCGTCCCGCTCGTGGACCTAGCCACGGGCCGCTCGGCGGCTCACGCGACGCACAAGTTCAACCCCGCCTCCGGTACCTTCTCGTCTCGGAACCGCGCCCCAAGCCTCGGCGCTGGTGTGCGGGCGGGGACGTCGCACGGCCCCGGCCCCGACGACGGAGAGCAGGTGTGGGCTAGGGAGGGGACGCTGGTGGGGCAGGTGGCGAGGAGCCAGAGCACGGCGTCGAGGGCCCAGCTGGGGAGGAGCATGAGCACGGCGTCGAGGAGGAGCCGCGGGGGGGCGAGGTATACGGAGGAGGCGGCGCCGCCCTTGCCGGCCGGGGGCACGCTTTTGGCCCAGTATGAGGCGCAGCAGAGGGGGAGGAGCGGGACGATGAGATGAACGGACGCAACTGTCTTTTGTTTCTTCTTTCTCTTCTTTTCTTCTTTTCCTTTCTCCGTCTCCTTTTCTTTTCTTCTTTTCTTTTTTCTTTTTACTTCGGGAAGGGGGTTCCAAGATAGAAGACGTACATATGTTACATCCGATGGAGCATGGATGCTGGCTCGCGGACATGAGGAAAGCTTGATGATAGTAGATGAATATCATGGCCCTTGGGAGGGATTAGATATGATCATTTGGGTGTAGCACACAAAAGTTTTTGGGAGTTGTAGCTCTGGGAAAAGACGGAAGACTCTTTTTTTTTTTTTAGCCGAGCACATAGGGATATTTTATTTTTCACACACAACTATACTACTACTCTTCTGCAAATTGCATTTAGTCCGTACGGCGCCACATTTACTTGGTCCTCTTGTAAATCTTGGCAAGGAAGGCCTCGAACACGGTCTTCTTCAGCCCCTCGCTCTCGTCGACCTTCTCAATCATCTCCCTGATCTCGGCGGCCCTCTTCTCCTCGAAGGCCTCGTATCTCTCCTTGAGCCCGAGCTCGGCGTACAGCTTCTTGACGGCGGCCTCCTTCTCGTCGTCCTTGCGGCCGTAGTTCTCTTCGAGGACCTTCCTCTGCTCGGGGGTGGCGATGTCGAGGGCGAGGTTCACGAGCCACGAGCACTTGTTGTCCTTGATGTCGGTGCCGATCTTGCCGATGTGGTCGGGGTTGCCGAAGTTGTCGAGGTAGTCGTCCTGGATCTGGAAGTACTCGCCCAGGGGGATGAGGATGTCCTCGGCCTGCTTCAGGTTCTTGGGGGTGGCGATGTCGAGGAGGTAGAGGGACAGGGCGACGGGGAGGTAGAAGGAGTACCAGGCGGTCTTGTAGATGACGATGAAGGAGTGCTTGTCGAGGGAGAAGTTGTCGAGGTCGACCTTGTCCTCGGGGGCAGTGAGCAGGTCGGCGAGCTGGCCCATCTCGGTCTTGAAGGTGATGTCGTGGAAGAGCTCGATGAGATCGACGTAGCGCGGGTGGCTGCGGAAGTACTTCTTGAGCAGGGTGTAGATGGCCGTCTCGAGCATGAAGGCGTCGTTGATGGCGATGAGGCCGACGTTCTCGTGGCGGTACCAGCAGGGCTTTCCGCGGCGGGTGATTGAGCTGTCCATGATGTCATCCGACACGAGGAAGAAGGCCTGGAGGAGCTCCGTCATCCAACCGAGCGTGGCCGACTGGAAGTACTGCTCCTCGGTGAGCGGGGCCTCGAGGAGGAGAGAGGTGGAGTCCGGGACGGACATGCCGCGGTTGCACTTTCCGCCGACGGTGTTGACGTTTAGGCTCTAAGAGAGAGTAGATGATTGTTTAGCGGCGGAGGGGTGAACCAGGGGAGCAGACCATCAACTGGACTGAACTGGGTGTCGACTAACCTTCTGGTACCACTCCAGGTACGCCTGGGGGAGTTTGTAGCTGGCGGCATCCTCGAGGAGCACCTTCTCCAGCTTAGGGAACACGGCCTCAAACTCCTGGAGGTTAGTCTTCTTCGCCATTTTGTCGGTGGGGATGATGGACGTCGTTGCTCGGGGTTGAATTGGGGTTGTTTGTTGGGGTTTGACGAATGAAGGCGGAGGAGAGGGATAAAGGACGGACCCTTAAATTTGAGCCGTTCTCCCCCGCCAGGAACCGGGACGTCAAGTGGGGGCAGGCGCGATGAGAGAAGAGGGGCAAGCAGAAGAGCGGTATAAGAGGGAGGGGCAGCTGCACCACCGACATTGGGACCAGGGTACCTTGGCGGTGAAGAGGGGCAAAATGGGATGGAGGGGTCGTCGCTTGCCGTTGTCGGTTCACTCACAATCACATTCACATGAGATCGACCAGCTGCTTCAGCATTAGGTTGGACCCCTTTTTGATTCAAACGGACAAAACTTTATCGTACCGTTTTCAATCTCGTCCTCGTCCCCAGATTAGATCCACATGAATGTTATCACAGTTACTAGGGTAAAGTAAAAATAAAAGAGTGTAAATATCACGTGGCTCTATCTGGGACGTAGTACTTACGACTTGTACACCACCAACACCAACGCCAAAACCTCTCAACTCACTCTTAAACCGGTCCAAAAGTTCGCGGGCGGACAACTTCGCAACGCCAAGAACTCCTAGGATTCAAACGGGAGGTCCCCCATACCTTCTCGTACCATGACGAATGCGAATGCCGGCGGCCTGGAGGTCGCCGAGGCCGCGCCCGCGCCCGCGCTCACAAACAAGCTCCCAAGCCGGTCGATACTCGTTCTTTACGGCTCCGAAACAGGAAACAGCCAGGAAATAGCAGAGGACCTAGACAGGATCGCTCAGAGGCTTCGCTTCGAGTCAACCGTTGCCGAGATGAACAGTGTCCAACTCGTGCGTTTTACCTACTCCCCCCATTCTTTTCTCCACACCTTCTCCTCTAGAGCTTGAGCGGATAATAACGGAAAGGGGTGATGTCGTGAATATAGAGCGCCCTTCCGCAATACTCACTCGTAATCTTCGTCATCTCCACCACGGGCCAGGGAGACGTCCCCCGAAACGCGGCCTTGCTGTGGAAGAAGCTCCTGCGTAGAAAGTTGCCCCCGGGATGTCTCGGCTCCGTGGCCTTCACGACCTTTGGTCTCGGCGACACCTCCTATCCACGGTATGCGGAGCCCCCGTCCCCCCTCTAGACGCAAACCACATATTTCTTCCGCGAGGACCAATTGACTTTTCTAACTCCCCGGGGCAGGTTTAACTGGGCAGCCCGAAAGCTCGTGAGGAGGCTCGAGCAACTGGGTGCGAGAGAGGATTTCCCCAGCGGAGAGGCGGACGAGCGACACCCCGACGGGTAAGGACTAAGAACGACCCCCCTCCGCATCTAGAAGGGATTTTTGATCGCTTACTCCGGTGGACAGGCTAGAGGGGCTTTATCTGAGGTGGTCTACGAAGCTCCAAGACTACCTATCCACTACGTACCCAATCCCCGGCGGCTTGGAGCCTATACCAGAAGACGTGCCTCTTCCCCCTCGCTTCATACTTCGCTTCGCCTCGGGGGACGGAGCATCCCGGCCTGAATCAGACATCTTGACCGACCTGGAGCGCAAGCTCCCCGTGACCGACGGAATCACGGTGTCCCTAGCCTCCAACGAGCGTATCACAGCCCCCGAGCACTTCCAGGACGTCCGACTCCTCAAGTTCGACATCCCGCCCCCGGCAGAAGGCGCCCCCAAGCTCGAGCTCAACCCGGGCGACACCATCACCCTCTACCCCAGGAACACCCCCGAGGACGCCCAGGCCGTGATCGACTTCATGGGCTGGTCCTCCGTCGCCGACGCCCCCATCGACTGGCCCCGCTCCGTGCGGCCGCCCAACCTCTACACGGACGAGTCCTTCACCCTCCGCCACCTCCTCATCCACAACCTCGACATCACCGCCGTGCCCCGCCGCAGCTTCCTCCGCAGCATCTCCCACTTCGCCTCGGACCCGGACCAGAGGGAGCGCCTCCTCGAGTTCACCCGCACCGAGTTCCTGGACGAGTACTACGACTACACCACCCGCCCCCGCCGCACCATCCTCGAGATCCTCCACGAGTTCTCCTCCGTCAAGCTGCCCGCCGAGCGAGCCCTCGACACCTTCCCCGTCATCCGCGGGCGGGAGTTCAGCATCGCGAACGGCGGCGACGCCCTCCGCTACCCCGTGATCCCGGGCGCCCAGCGCGTCGAGATCGTCGCCGCCCTCGTGCGCTACAGGACGATACTGCGGAGGGAGCGCGTCGGCCTATGCTCGAGGTACATCGCCGGCCTCGCGCCGGGGGCAAGCATACCCGTCCTGCACAAGAAGGCGATCACGACCTACCACGGGCCCGGGATGGACGGGAGGCCGCTCGTGGGTGTCGCGACGGGGACGGGCGTCGCGCCCGTGCGGTCCCTCCTCTGGCACCGCGCCTCCGCCTCCGCCTCAACTTCCCCGCCGCCCCCCGCACACCTCTTCTTCGGCTTCCGCTCCGTGGAGTCGGACTTCCACTTCTCGGCCGACTGGCCCGCCCTCCCGTTCTTGACCGTCCACACAGCCCAGTCCCGGCCCGTCACACCGCCCGGCCCGCCCCCGGATGGCGAGAGACCGAGGCGGGAGTATGTGCAGGACCTGATCCGGAAGGAGTCGGGCCTCGTGGCGGACCTGGTGAGGCGGGACGCCATCTTCCTCATCTGCGGGGGGTCGCACAAGATGGCGCAGGCGGTCAAGGATGCCGTGAAGGATGCCATTGGCGGGGACGAAGAGGAGAGGGAGAGGGTCTTCGAGGGGCTGGATTGGATACAGGAGATTTGGTGATAGCTTTTGGACTAAGAAAGGGAATATACTGGTTACGACTGGCATGAGGCGAAATAGACGAGATATAGACGAGACTATGACCCGGCGGATAACAATAGAGACATGGTTTCACGGGGTGACTTCGAAAGTGCTAATGAGGTAGATGATATTAGGTATCAACCCTTACCATCGCATCTTCCACTCCTATCTGCTTCGTCTACCGTCTCCGCCAAAGACGTAGGCATTTTCCACAATACAAAAAAAATCCGCTGCCGGAATATGAGAACACATCCATGTGTGTGAGCCGGGAACGCCGCCAGGCCAAGCGCCAAATACAAAGATCCCCCAAAAGACCAGAACCCCCATCTCCGTCATAAAGTCCTAACACAGGAGCCAATCCATGTTCCACTCGATAGGACGTGTAAGATTGATAATATAAGGTAGGTAATAAATGCTACCTCCTCCCACGCTCGTGCGCTTCCGAAACTCCGTGGCTATATAATACCCCAAAAAAATCGAAATCCAAAAATGGCAAGAAAAGAGTAGTTCGCAGAAGGAACGAGAGGACATCACTCATGTCACCTCTAGTCCTCCTCCCAGCTATAGCGCTTCTCAGCTAGCTGCGGGACGTGGACGAGCTCAGCCCCGGCATCAATCCTCTCCCGGCTCTGGGGACTGGCTAAGTTATTATTGTTCTCTCCGGTCGGCGACGGTGATACGGAGTAATCCCGCTCCCCGTCCCTGTCGGACCCGCTCCGTCCGCGCGCCATCTGCTCCTCCATGTCGGTGAAGTTGCTTCCTAGCGTCTCTGTAGACACCCGAGCCTCGCTATTCGTCATGAGTCCCGGACTCTTCAGTTCCGGATTCGACGCCCGGGGCAGCGCGACGCGCGATGGGCTTCCGGGCCTGGGTATCTGGATGTTCTCCGGTAGCGGGCCTAGGCAGATGATCCGGGATGGGTCGATGGGGGTCCGCTGGAACGCCCCGGAATGGGAGGTGGACGTCGCGGAGGTGGGTGATGGGGCGGCGGATGAGCTGGAGCGGCTGAGTGAGGATGGCTCGGACGCGTGGCTCTTTGAAGACACTGAGGCCGGCGGACCCGTACCGCTGCGATAGGACATGGATGGGAAGGAAGGGGGGATGGTCATCGGGGACGGAATGTCGCCGGAGCGGGGGTTGGAAGTCCACTCCACCGTCCTCGGACTCAGAGGCGATGGTAATGAAGGCGGTAATGAATCGGTATTTGCGTAGGTGGGGGAGGAGGTTGGAGAAACTTGGTTGGTGGGCCGATAGGTATCGACGGGACTGACGTCCTGCATGGATTTGTTTTCCCCGTGTGGCCCATCACCTACCGGCTCTACATCATCGGTAGACCGAGGGCTATAGGCTGGAACGGGTCCCTGTAGTCGGCGCTCCATTTTCCGACGTGCGGCTTCATACGAGCTGACATTGCTGTCGCCGCCCGTCCCCAGCTCGGTTTCGCTTATGATGGAATGCGTGTCGGCATCCAGCTCAACCGGCGAAGGGGGAACCGGCATCTCGTAAACCTCGTGGGTAGCATCCGCCCCGACCTCCGCCGGGTTCACTTCCGTCCCCGACGCCTCCGCAGACTCGGTCTTCTTGGATCGCCTCCGGCGGATGATCTTGGAGAAGATCCGCGCAACGGGCGTCTTGGGCGTCTCGGGGATGATGGAAGACGCCGTCTCCTTCGTGTCCTCATCTGGGAACATCTTCGCCATGCGGGCCTTCTTCCTGTGGCGCCTGCAGCAGAAGAAGAAGATGAAGAGTGCCGAGAGAGAGGCAACAACCGCCCCGGCTACGATGCCGATCATCTGGCTTTTTGTCAAGTGACCCTTACCGTCGTTGTCCGAGGCGGGCGGAGGATAGGCGCTGTTCCGAGGCTGCCGTACTTCTACGATGTCCGTGTCAAGGCGATCTTCTGGGAAGCGGGCCTGGTGCACCGAGAATACCGTGCTGTCGTACTTGGTCAGGAGGTACGTTTCTTGCAAAAAGGTCCGGCCGAGAATGAAGTTATTGCCAGACGCGCGTTTTATCGGCATATAGGGCACCGCTGGCTCCCCGTACCGGATGGCTATGGAATTGTAGGGGTACTGTAGAACGTGGGCGAAGGCGTGGGCGGAAATAGTGATGTTGACGACTCCAGGGACGTCCAACGGATGACCTAAGTCGTCGTTGTTGTCGTAGCTGGACAAGCTGAAAGTGAAGGAGAACGACTCGTCTGCTTTTAAGGCGTCGAACTGATCGGGGTGCATCACGTAGGCGTCCAAGGTTTGGTTCAGAGTTAGGTTGAGGGCGCTGGCGAACCTTTCGCAGACGATATCCGGCAGCCACAGGTACGGGGTCGAGCTATCGATAAGAGCCTTGAAGGACTCATTCATGCCAGACAGGACAATCGTGTCGGAATCCCATCCACCAGGGGTATTACCCTCGGGCGCTGAGATCTCGATCCCCCTGACCAGGGCCTGCGGTAGGGCAGTATCTCTAGTAAGGGTGAACTCGGTATTATGAGGCTCGAATCTCTTCTGATCATAACCTCCTAAAACCAGGGACGATGGTGTGCCGGACCCCTCTGTGGACCACTGGTTAGCATCCCGGTCGCGAGCGCCGTCTACAACAGGCGGCTTTGGAAGGACAACATACTGTAGTAGGCACCTGCGGTGTAGCCATAAGTATAGCTCGGGAACCAGCCATACTTCGCCACCATCTGGCTGAACGGTGAGTCTGAAATCTGTTCGCCAAACTCCCCAGACACGATACCCAACCCGAAGAAGCCATTGTAGTACTCGGTCGTGTTGTAGGCTCCAATCAAGGCGCTGTCCAGCGCCACAAGCGTGTTTGTCCGCGAGTCGCGAATGACGAGGGTGTCGAGGCCGTAGTTCCCGTTCGCCTGCACATCCGTATAAGGGAAGCTAAGCTGCCAGTCGCCGAGCGAATGCCACGTAGCCGACGATTGTATATCAAGGGTGCCGCCGCGGTACTTGGGACAGAGTTGTTCGTCTGCAATCCATCATTAGTACGCGCGTGCGCAAAGGGCCAGGGAGAATTGACTGGCGCAACATGTGGTGGAGTAGCGTGGGCATATACATACGGTTCACACAGCCCCCGGAGCCAACAACCCATGTTTCGGAAAGGCTGGTGCTGATTATGAGGTTCATCGTCGCCTCGGACACGTCGACGTTGCCGACCCATAGCTGGGTCGTCGACCAGTTGCCGTCGATGCCATGCCTGTTGTCCAGAAAACGTCAGCATCTGCCAGTCTGCCCATCAATTCACACGCGCTAAGCCTCGGGAAAGCGTACCATTCCTCTCCGATTAACGCTCTCGGTTCCGCACGGGCGTGGACGGTCGTGAGGCTCGCGAGGAGCAGGGCGGCGAGGCAGCGTAGGCGCATTTCGGACCGGGATCCTGGACTCGCCAGGCAGCGGAACGCGGGGGCAGGCGGCGGGTGGAGGTGCGCTGGGTCACCAGAGAAGACGTGAAGCTGTCATGGGGCTTCTCGAGGGTAATCGTCGGTCGCTTTGTCGGTGTGGTCCATCCCTCGTGGGGAGGGGGGAACGTTCGCGGCTCACGTAGATCCTCGAGGATCTTCGCCCAGGTCGTGTTCAGTCGTACTCAAAGTGTCGTCAGCACTGATTACCCCAAGAGGAAGGGTAGACTACGCGGAGGAAGGAGTAAGGAGTGGAGAAGAAAAGGCCGGTGTAAGGCGAGGCCGACGTGGTAGTGAGTGGGTTGCTACGAGTACTCGCAGGTGGAGGGATGGAGACCTCTGGACGGGCAATAAACCACGGGGAACTGGGTCCATCGCTGGGTCATGGTGTGGAGACGATAGCAGTGGGCCCGGCGGAAGAAGGGGGGATGATCCACGCGGGGGAAAGAGATCCATACCAAATGGAGTGGCTAGGTTCAATGAAGCCGGAATTCCTCACATGTACCCCGTGTATTGATTGCCCATAGATTGTAGATTATTAGGGGGTGTCCTCGGCCAATCTATCCAAACGGGCAGGTACTTGTCTACTTGCCAGGGCCTCCTTCCTTTGGGGACCACCGTACGAAGGAAGTACAGCGCAGGTACGGGGCGAGGAAATTGGTCCGATGGCAACGGATCTCTTGAAGTACAGGTGGGGCGGGCACAGGGTCTGTTTTAGCAGGAGGCACGTGGTGTCGCGGGGCCCACGAGTACTGCGACCTTAGCAGAGTCGTAGCAATACCTTATCATTCCTGTACAGGTACCTTTTCAGGGCAAGCTAAGGTGGTTCTTCCGTTAAGGCCTGCTAGCGTCAGGAACACCAAACGCTAATACCAGGCATGCTAGGCAAAAAGCGAAGAAATACCACCCAACCCAGGTGCGGATGGTAGGCTATTACTCCGAGTCAGTACTCGTAATCGGTCGTGGCAACGTGAAGAAACGTGTTCAGGTCGCAGCAGAGCAAGACATCGTGATTTGTCTCAGACCAGATCGGGTTCTCCCCGCCCACTGCCACAACGCTGCTTGCTGTCCTCCCCGCGCGGTGCAACAATGCTCCATCCCAAGGCCCTGGCCCTCGGTTGGTGGCACCGTCCTCGAGAAAGTGTCTTTCCAGTCGCCGTAGGATAACAAGTGTTATTACAGATACTCGAACTTGTATTCACCTCCCTGGGCGGACACACATCCATTCATACGCAGCACCCAACCCGGGAATTCCAAATTCTCGCACCACACTCGTGGTGGCACAACCCCGGCGAGATGTAGCCACCGTCTGCGCGACCTGCTGCCGCTGCTGTTGGCTGGTTGATTTTGTGTGTATTACCCTCGCCTGTTACAGGACAGGACTACTCCGTACATGCCACGGAAATATTGCTCTCGGCGGCCCGGCCGCACTCAAGGAACGATCTATCCGACGGACGGGTCAAGTAAGCACCATAGCCCAATCACGTTCTAGAGATGGCATGTTGTCCTGGTCCTCCGGGACAACATGGGTGGCACATTCAATTTGCGCCGCATATAAATCCACTCTGGATAAAAGCATCAAACACTCCCGGCAGACGAGTTAGCTATCAACTTCCCGCCCCCCCTCCAGCAAGAGGTCCATGTGACCTGCATTTTTTTTTCCCTCTCTCTTCCTCCCTCCAATCTCTAGAGAGGGGGCCTCGTTCCACAATGTCTCGCCTGTTAACTCCCTAGCCGTGATACCAACCTCGATGCTCTGGTAGTGGAGGGGGCAAGGGCGTTGGATCATAGCAATCTCGCCTGAGGAGCGAATAAACTACTTTTTCTCTTGGCGCTGTCAACGACGGAAGAGGGGAAGAGTGAAGCGGTGACGACGGCGTGGAAACGACATGTAACCGTAACTTACAGCCGAGGCGAGGGCGGTATCGCGTCCTATTGTTGGCTGTGATATTGTGAGACTTACAAGTCCTACGCCTTACGGCGGAGTGGTAGAGCCACGACATGGACAGCGAGGTGGTCATCTCCGACCCACAAGCTAGTGCGGAAATATTGCGTCGCGGAAAGAGGTGGCGGGGACCTCCGCACATCTCGTGTCCCAAAAGTCTCTCCGGAGTGTTGATCACCTCACCTGCTCCACCAGGCAGCTGAAAGGAACACCAGGCCCGGCGGGGTGTCCAACGGGAACGTCGACCCAGTTTCACATGTACGTGTGTGTGTCCATCCCACTGTTAAGGCGGGCAGGCACCGCGTGAGGTGCGAAATGCCGGATGATGGACACCCACGACGTCTCTTTGGGGGCATTCAGTCGTCGATCATTCGGATTTTGGATGGGGCGCTGAGTCGTGCCCCGCGTGGCCGCACCGTGAAACGACACCTCACCAACCCAGGAGCAAGGACGTGGAATCTGCGACCCATCGAAGTTCCCAGGGAACGTGGTGGATACTTTCGAGAACGACAGAGATGGTAATTGGAGGGGCTGTCATGAATCATGGCGCCCCGCACGGGTTCAGTTCAGCGTGAGAATGAGAGCTGACGAGTGTCGCCCATAACCGAAACCGGTAAATACGAGGTCGTTCTGGAACTGAGCAGAGACCTGCCTACACAGATGAGGCGCGGGACGGCGTTGTGGTTTTCTCTCCCCTCGTATTTCCGCCAAACTTGCTTCTTCGCACTTGTACAATCCACATGTCTCGTTCCACCTGCACGAGTCAACACGCTGCCTGCTTCCCCGCCAGCCCCCTCCCCCACACCGACTCACCTCAGCCGCCACAAGGGAGACCTAACGCTGCCACGGGGGCCGGAACCTTCAAGCCACGACGACAACAGCAGGTGTTCGACACGGCGAGGCGCACGTATACGAGTAGGAACCAGACCTATCCGAGACCGGCCACGGATCCTGCGGCCGTAAGCGAGACCGCCATGCAGTTCATTCCGCGCCTCCGTCCTCGTATCGCGAGGTTGAGAGGCTTGGGATCGGCCGACCTGGACGAAATATGACGATCGCCAAGTCAATCGGTGGATGGGACTGTGCTCAGGCAATGAGCTTCTAGAACCGCCCTCCCTGACCTGTTCTTGTCAGTGGCAACGACTCAGCAGCCGCGGGGGGTTCTGAATAACGGTACGTTTCATTAACCTGTCTGTTGCTGACATGGGGCTTTTCGCGCGGCGGGGTATCAGCCCATGATCGACAGGATGGAGCAAAATACCGTCTTCCTTTCCCGTCGACATTGCCGCGTACAAGTACTTGTATGGAGGAGGAGGATGGAAGTACCTGTAAACGAGGGACCCGGCTATTTTCGAAACCGGGTCTAATGGGCTTTCGTCTCCTCGTCGCCAGCTGCTCTTGCCATGATCCCGCAAGCACGATAATGTAATACCCCGACTCGTATACGTAGACACCAGGGCACTCAGTAGTCTTGGCTCGGCCTACGAGTACTCGTTGGTCCGGGAGGGAAACTTGGCACAAGTGTGGGGGTTGCCTTGGCCCAGCACGAGCCTGAGCCAGGGAAGGCGGGTCGGGAGGATCGGGATGATCGGGGATACTACTATGAGTCCTTTCTCCGACAAGTACCTATGAACTGGCGAACTCAAAATTCTTACAGGGTATGAGCACTCCCGTAGGCCTTCTGCGGTATTATGATGTTCACATACGCATACTCGCAGATCCAGCGAACCAACACCACAATCCCTTATTGGCCAAAGCGCGAAGCCGGGGAAGGGGGCCCGGAAACTGGGCCTCGAGATTATTATCTCATCTCCTTAATTCTTGTGAGACGATAATATTCGGCGCGCATGAGACCTGTTAAATTGCGATAGGATGTCCGTCCGCCTAGCTGTATAAGACTTCCCATCTCGCTTGCGAGTTAATACCGCTAATTTGGTTCAAGTATCTCGCATGAGGATGGGGTATTATATTTCAAAGAAGCGACGAGCACTCATATTCGTGGATATTTCAAATCTTATGAAAGTCGGTTATTGTCATATGGAGAGGTTTAAGGAGGAGAGACCAGCGTCATTCCCGAACTGATTTCGCTCCGTACTCTGTACTTAAAACAGCAGTGTGCAGTGTACGTACGTAAACCATGGGCTGCGGAAATGGAAGGCGGTACTCATATGGAGCAGGTAGCGCTTGCTAATTTTTCGCCCGAGTGAAAGTAGTCGTACGCATCCATTCCTACGAGTAGTACATATGAAGTAACTCTCCTGCGGTTGTTACTTCGAAGTGTCTGGCCAGTGGCACCTTCCGTCATGTCCAGCGGCCATGTGCATCGTGACTGCCTCCTCGAGTCACCCGCAGTACATCGGTAATATGGACTCGTACAAGTAAAACTTTGGTACAACAACAGCCGGATATTTTTTGCATACTCGCACACACTCATACACCGTCCACAGTCCCTCTATATCCGCTTTTCTTTCTCTAAATTGCGCCCCATCAAAATATCTTCATGTCCAACAAGCCGTGCCGCGAGGAAAGCCTCGCTTCTTGTGACTGCCGGCTGGGGCATTGTCGTGGAGGGGGGTGGTTCAACGGCCAGGGCGGATGGGGGAAGAAAGACTGGATAAGTAGGTAACACCAGCTCCAGTCCCCGTGGTCCGACCTGCCTGACCCTAAACGGATCGTAGTGCACAAGTAGCCTTCTGATTAGCCCTGGACATCGTCCGTGGACGCTACTCGTGGATCTCCAAGCTATTGATTGCTATGATTGCGCTGAACTCGGCACCAAGCGGTGGGTGGGCGATCCCTCTCCGGCACTAGAGCTCTGCCCCACAAGCTCAACCCTCATTTTCATCTGCAGGGCGGAGATGAGCGACGCGCCATCAGGCTGGGTTACGAGTACTATCACTCCTTCAACGCAGCATAATACGACGTGCTTGTTTTCTCCGTATACAAGGACTTGTTCGAATACTCGTCTGTGCGGAAGAAGGGTAATAGCCGGCATCGTCTTCGCGTCCTCTCGGCCACATGTTTGGATCTCCACCAAAACCACGAGAAAAGGGCCGGGAATTCCCCTGTCAGCCGTCTCCTGGATGGTCGGGCCTGCATGGCTAAACCCTCCAGGGGCCCATGTTCGATCTGCGCCCTGGTATCCCGAGTGGGCCTAGCTCTGAATTCCGTCAGCATATCCTGGAACCCCTGTACTTGTACATATAGTTGAGCTACGACGGCCCACCGGCACTCCGTTCAAAGGATGATCATTGTCAAAGTTTTCTGCGGGTGCACGGGGCTCTACTAAACTCAATTAGGTACGAAATCTCCAACTTTACCCCTGCTGGGAACAGACCGGACATGGACAAACCAGCAGGCAGATTTGACCTCGAAGAGAGAGGAGAATGATGAGGCAAGGAGAGGCAGGGAGGTGGTGTCACAAGAAAGCAGGCTAGCGCGCTGCCGGTCCGACACAAGTATTACGGAGTACGATACCGACTATCCCAGGTTCTCCTTTGGAAGTGTAGAATATTTTCCGTACGAATACTCATTCTCGTACAAGTACTCGTGCGCGTGGTTCCCGGCCTCCGGGTCCAGATTGAACGAGCTTGGCAGGCCGATCTTCACTTTGTCTCTCCTCTCACCCCCCCCCCCCCCTTTTTGCCACCCCTGCCACCCCTGTTAGCCAGATGAGGGATAGCAGCCGGAAGTTGAGAGCGCACCACTTGTACTCTCTGCTTTACTTGCATCACACACTCTCTCTAGCCAGGTCGCAAATACGACGCTAATACAGGCGGACCACCCACCGAAATCTGCCCCACAGATGCCTGCAGGTCGCGGACCATCGTAATGAACCAGCGCGGTGGCTGACCCTCCTTCCGATTCCGCGCTGCCATCCCGACCTCTGTCTCTCCACTCACAGACAAACACAGTCGGGGCGATACCGTCCTCTGAAGTACTGGTACCATCCCACATCGGGTAATAGGCACAGGCCGACGAGTACTTGTACCAAACAGAGTACAAGTACACACATACGTACAAACAAGGTGCACCCACCCTCCACACTCGGTTCTCGTCATCCACATCACCTGGGACCCTCCCGTCCCGATTTGCTTGTTGCGATATTAGCCCCTCAACACCCATATTGCCTTTAATGGAAGCGCCGTGAGGAACAGCGCCGCTCCCTCTCTCCTGCCGTCTTGTCTTCCCTTTCCGTCGCTCGCTCACTCACCCACTCACTCGCTCAACCCACCGAAACCCAGACCAACCATCGCCGAGCTCGCCAGCATTCGACTTGACGTGCGACATGACACCGAGTCTTGCGTGCGCGTGCGCATGATGAAGAGCTGCTGTGGCAGACGTTGACGACGCACATTCAAAATTCACGACCTGCATCTTCCAAGTGTTTCCTGCTCCCGGAGCGAGGAATCGGGGCTCTCATCTCTTTTGGAGGAGGCATACTTCACCCTCTCTCCGGCCGACACCGAACCGCCCTGCCACCATGGCGATCAAAGGCTTGGCCTTCGCCGCTCTAGTATTCTCAGCCCAGCTATCTGAAGCTGCGGTATTAGGTTCGTCTTCGAGGATGGCATTCTTCCGACGTGTAGGGCCCGACCGCTGACGGCTTCAACAGGACCGAGAAACCACTGGCCCCGGCTGGCCTCAGTCTCCAACGCGACGACCTCGCAAGAACCAGAACCAGAGCTAGACACAGATACAGATCTGCCAACCTCACCGGTGCCATCTTTTAGTAGCGATGTGAGAGTAGGATCGAAATCTGCGGATACGCCAATCTCACCGGTGTCTTCTCTTAGTAACAATGGGGAGATAAGTTCGAAGCCTGCGAGCTCGCCTCGAGATGTCGAATCTTCTTCTGAATCTCCTTCTGAATCGAGCTCGAAAACTCCAACGCCCGTCAATGGAGTAGCACCATATCTGACAACCAATCCACCCTGCCCTGCTTGTGCCGGCGATAACAGCACTTTTGACGGGAATCAGGGGGAAGACGAACCGCCGGCTCTAGTGACTTCCGAGAATGGCGACGTCTGCACTCCCGTCGGCCCCGGGGACGTCATAACGGTGTATTCCATCATCTATACCGAAACTCTTACCTGGAGCGGAGACCCGTCGGACTACGTAGCACCATTTGCCGAGTTGACTACCCCGACATATTGCGACCCAGAACCAACAACAACAACAACAACCTCGTCCTCCTCCACAACCTCGACAGCAAAGTGGACCCTTGTCCCAGGCCTTAGCGATGGCTACAGGACATTCTGTCTGATCGTAAACCCTACGTCTTGCTTGAGAGAGCCCGTCTTCAATCCTTCCGTTATATACTCCACCAAACCATACATCGCCCCGATAAAGGCAACCTCCCCGATCATAACCTCTACCTTCTTCATCACGTCAAAGAACCCGAGTGTTGTTTTTCCCCCCAGCCCGACCGCGGACTACGGGGCCGAGACGGACCCGCCACCGCAGAAACCAGACCAAGGCGACCACCAGCCCGCCGAGACCAACCCGCCCCAAAGCGTGTTAACCCCGAATCGTCCCACCCAGGTCGCAATCACAGCGGACCCCACCAAGGTCATCATCGGCACTCGGACCATCTCTGACCTGAAGCCCGGCGCCACGACAAGGGTCACCGTCGGGGGAGACGTATATGAGGTCAACCCTAGCAAGATCGTCCAGGTGGGCGGCAAGACAATCAACAGACCCGGGGTGGGGCAAGCCCTCACCGTGGCGGCGCCGACGTCGACTGTCATTGACGGCCTATCCATCACCGTCTCCGGATCGACAGCCGTCATCGGGGGATACACCTACGAGATAGGCCCCACGGCCGGGACGGAAATAATACAGGGCCGGACAGTCGTCATCTCACCCACGGGCATAAGTTTCGAGAACACCGGGAACGGCGTGACATACCACGCCTCACTCCCCGAGCAGACGGGCATCATCGTCGCCGGGGGCGAGATGCTGACCCTGATGGGCCAATCCGTCCTCGTCATACACGAGACGACGATCACCTACGGGCCCGGGATATCCCCGCAGACAAAGGTCGTGGACGACGACACCATCGTCGCGGGCTCCGACGGGGTCACCCTCCACGGGTCGACGGTAGGCGGGGGCAGGCTGCGCCCGTCGGAGACGAACTACGACGTTGTGGGCGGGGCGACGCTCACTCGAGTCGGGCCCTCGAAGATGGTCATCGGCGGCGTGACGTACACCGTCGGCCCGGGCACGGGCACGACCACGACCTTCGTGGGCGGCGAGGACATCACCATCGCGCCGGACGGGATAACCGTCGCGACGCTGACGATACCCTACCCCTTTGGGCCGACGGTCGTAACGACCATACCCGCCTCCCCCACGGATGACGGCTGCGTCGCCGCAGGAGACGGACGAGGACGAGGAGGACGGGGCGCCGACGGGGATGAGGCCGAGTCTGATTGTGGTTTGCATAGCGATTGGCGCATGGGCATTGCTTTTGTGATGATTCTTTTTTTACCTTCTATCTCTTCTTTTTCTTTTGTCTTTGGGCTTTTTTTGGGGGGTCCTTTTTGGGGGGTGGGTCATGGAGTAGAATTGGATCCGGACTTTTTCTGGTCATGATGATATGATACCCCGGAATACGGGAATACCGTGGTCTTGGAAATTCAAGGAGCTGGTGGCTATGAAGAGTCGGAAGGCTTGGGCTGGCTGGAACTGCATAGGTGGGAAGGTGGGAGGAAGGAAGGGAAGGCTGTATTGTATATTACCGTTTCAAGTGGGTGGTTTTTGTGGCTTTGCAAGGGGAAAACAATCAAATCGCATGGGAACTGCGACCAGGGCAGGAGGGTAATCTAGATAACATACAGATCAAAAAGCACGCTTCATGAATTATCTATGCTAGCTATCTTGCCTCCCAGCCTACATACCCACCCACCCCCCCCTTTTGCTTGTGTTTCTCCTGGAAGAGGCTTCGAACTTGACAGCTTGCCGGAGATGGTATCAAGACCTGTTTATACCACGGGCGAGGGTCCAAGACCTGGTTATACCACGGGCGAGGGTCCAAGTACTCGTGACCGCATTATATTGCGAGGATCGAGAGAGACAGCGAGATGTGTGTGCGTCGGGGGCTAGAACAGCATCAGAGCAGGGCGTAAGTTACAGAAGACGCAGTTCGATCTTGCATGGTCTCCTTCATTGAATACGAATAAGGGGGAAGTAAAGGGCCACGTACCAACTCCTCCCAGACTTCGCTCGTTTACAGACTCCTGAGCACCCACGAGGGCAGTAACCATGATGTGAGGATAGAAGTGATAGTGCCGACTTGGCTCCATTCCTATATTACATATCTATCCCATGGGCCGTGGGGCAGGGGATTATAAATGTTCGTGAGCCACGCTCTCCTCTCAGTCTCCCAGGCCCATCACACGGAACGGTACCCTAGTGGACTTGCAGGTATAAATTGGTTTGAAATCGTGTCCAAGGATTACTACTAAATCAAAATCACATTTCGGTCTACAACACATTACCCAAAGGGGGGCAAAAAGGAATACACAGGTTTTATTGATGAAAAAAAAAGGCGTGCGCAGAAAGCTTGCGATATTAGAACGCTCAGTCCCCCAAGGAGGGAGACCACGAAGGGTAGGGTAGATACAAGCTGGCGAAGGGACAAACTAAACTAAGACGGACATATAAATCCCACCCAGAATGGGAGGGAGATTGACAAAGAGGGCCCGATATTGACGAGGGACTACTAGCTTGTGCTGTGTGGCAAGTAGCGTATAACTCCAGGCTAGGCGACGAAGAGAACAGGTTGAAATCGACCGCGAGATAGAAATCAGACGAGGAACAGAGTGGCAAAGGCGAGCCCACTGATAGATTCCTCTCTCCGGGCCGTGGTTCCATGGTCCGAGGCGATACTATCAGGAACGCCTTCCCTCAGCCCTGGCGAAGGAAACAAAAGGTCTACGGTCACGACGACGACGACGCCGCACCTGCGGCGCGGTTGGCACCTCCCTTCTTCGACTTCTTCCCCTTCTTCTTGTATGTGATCGGGAACTCGAAGTCGCCCGGGCTGCTCGCCCCCGAGGGCTCCCGCCCGATTGCCTCCACGAACGGATCGCCGCCATGGTAGAAGTCGGCAGCAAAACTATCCGACGACCCGGAAACCTCGGACGCCAGGGCGGCGATGTCGAATCCCGTGGTGCCCTCGCTCCCCTCTCCGGACGAGGACGAATGCTCCTCGATGACGTCGTTGGTGAGAAGTAATGCTTCCACGGCCTCGAGGCGACGGACCTCATCTTGGGCTAGGGACTCTTCCGATACCATGAGGGCATACACGAGGGCTTCCTCTTCCGTCAAGTTGAGATCGCCAGAGCCAAACTTCTCCCGCAGCTGCGAATTTCTCTCCTGAAGCTCCATCAGATCCGAAGACTCGAGCACCGTCTCCTTGTCCAAACCTCCCTTCCTTTTAGCGGCCGGCGGCTGTCCGCCGGAGCAATAAGACCACGATCGGATGAAAGCCCCAAAGGACACGACGCCGCGCAGCTTCGTCGCATCCGGGTCCATGCATATCGCAGTCGCGGCAGAGAACTGCTGAGCCCGAAGCCCCGGGTTGATCTGGGCCAGGTGTCGGGGGATCCGGTTCCCGGACCGTGTATTGATGGTTCGGATGGGTGCCTTTGTTAAAGCCAACGTGTCCCAAGCCTGGACAAGGCCGTCACTTCCTCCGTGGACGGCATACAGTGCAGTCAAGCCGATGCAGGAGACCTCGGGAGAGTCCGTATGTATCACCTTGATGGGCGGGATGGTGGACGAATGCGGGTCCCTAGCATTCCAGATGATCATGCTCCCCTTATCCGTGCCCACCGCGATGAAGCGAGATCGACCCCCGGGAATGTCAAGCGACGTGCTTGTCTCATATGCAGCAGATGGTGATGGTACCGGTCCCACGTCAGCCATGGCAAGGGGATCTTCCGAGAGAGTCGTCAGGGCACAAGTTGACGAGTCCAATGCCGAGGTGGTAATCTTCAAAGAGTGGACATCACCAAGCTCCACCTGAGTAACGTGCCAAGTATCTGCTTCTGGAGATGGAATTGTCGTCGAGGCCGCGGAGCTGCCCACGGGACTCTGAGGCGTGAGCCTGGCAAATCGCTGGACTCGGGCAGGCAATTCCTCAGCATGGCCTGAGTCGAACAAAAACAAGGCCTCACCAGCGCCATTCCCATCGTCCGCCGCGAAGTCCACCTCAAGACGCCTACGCATATCCCAGCCCCGATAGCGCGACCTGAAGTAGGTCGGCCTATGGAGAAGCCATGCTGATATACTTCTGGCCTCTTCCAACCAGCCGTCCGAGTCGAGGCCCATGGCGTTGGTGGAGGAGCGGGGCGGGAGGAGATCCTCGCCAGACTGGGACTTGGACATGCGGCGGGTCGGTTCAACGAGATGCCAGTGCACAGTCCGTCCCGAAAGATAGGCATTGCGCACCATTTCGGGACCCGGAGCCTGCTGGCCAACCGGTTTTGGCGTGTCTTTGAGATAAAACATCTCGCCAAGAGCATTCAAAGCGACGGCCCAGATGCGGTCAGCAGCCTTTCGGTGGGCAGAGTATTTCTCGTCTACCCGTATGGACACAACGGGGACTCCAGGGCTCAGCACCCAACGGCATGACATCTCGCCGTCTTCGAATCTGCGGCGGCCACCAATGTGACGACCCAAAGCATATGCAGTCACGATACCAAGCGTGGATCCTGTCAAAATGCCAATCATGCCTCCTGTCAACAAGGGAATGGCGTTGGTTTTGGCAATCCAAACACTGGACATGCCTTCAACATCAGGGGGCGGCCGCGGGATGTCGGTGTAGGTTTCCGGGAGTGGATTTCCATAGTCCACGACCCTGCCTCGCTTTCCGACTACAGGACGGAAGTAAGGATGACCACCAGGGAAGCCCTCGCCAGCGATGAAACCGTAGGTCGTGCTGAGGTCCATAACATTCGGACCAGCAGCCGGACCTTCCGCCACGCCGTAGAGTTCGAGGTGGGGCGCGATATCCTCGACCTGGCCAAGAGTATAGATATCGTCCCGAGCCCAGATGTCCATCTTCCCCGTCGCCGGGTTGCTCAGGGAGGCCAGTCCGATGTCAGCGCCTCCATGCATGGCCCTTGGCGGAAGCTTGTCACCAGGAAACTCCGCGTATAGGTTGGTTATGACGCACGGAATCCTTGAATCATATGTAATGACGGCATGGGCACGCTTTGTGGCTTTACCAGCGCTGTTCACAGCACGGCTGAGCGGTCTGCCTTGGGCTAGGCCTCGCAGGAGCTGGCTGCGGAGGACGTACTCGCTTTGCCAGGTTGCCTTACTCGTCAGGCGATTGAAGTAACGACTGTGAGTAGGGTTGACAATGTTTCCGTCATCCGCCCAGATATCATCCACCTCGTCGTCATTCGACAACGAACGCGTCGAGTACATGCGATGAAAGGCCGCTTTCCAGGCATAGGGACTCTTGACTAGAGCATTGAACTGCTTGCACACGAGAGACATTGCAGCGTACGACTCGGGATGTAGGTACGACATGATGGTTGTAAGGACCTCTGCGCGACGAAAAGCCAGAGTTAGTCGGCAATTTCGCGCGAGGCCATGATACTCGATCGGTAACGGGACTCGTGCTTACCATTGGGGAAGTCGGTGATGCTAGGACTATCCGGGGCCGCGTCGCCTACGCGTGGGATGACCCTGAATTCGACACGGCGTCGCGGAGTGCGCGCAACATGCGAGGAGGCATTTTCGTGGTCAGAGACGCGTTTGCCCGGCGATTGCAGCCCCGGATGGCGATCAGAAAGATTTAGTCCTCGCAGGCGCTCATTGAACCGCTCAAAGTCAATCCCATCGGCCCAGGAGTCGCTGCCGAAGCCCGAAGTGACATCCGACGCGACGGAGGGGGTGCGAGGACTCGGAGACCGGAGCTGAGAACCTGAGCCGGAGGCATGGTCTGGTTGAAAGCCATATTGGGAAGAGGTTGTTGAGAGTGGCCTAGGGGTCTGTGGTTCCGACACGATCTGGGTTAAAGAGTTGGAGAACACTTGTTGCATGAAGCTGTGTGCTTGGCTCAAGGGGGATAAGTTGGCCGCTCAGTCGGGAACTCTGCACGGTCCTGGGCGCGAGGCGTGCAAGAGGGGCAGGAGAGAGGTTAAAACGGAGGGACGATGAGGTAAGATTATGGCAGCTGATGCAGAGAAGACTTTGAGGGAGTCTTCGGGATGGTAGGAGGCCGATGTGGGATTCGGGGGTTCGAGCAAACCGTGATTGATGACAGAGTTTGGTGGTATGTCATCTTCATTCGAGCTTTCGTGTTCATGTTTGGCAATCACGTCCCGTCCATCGGGTGGATCGGGCCGAAATTTATCCGGCGCGAATAGTAGATTAGTCATCGGCAGACGTATCCGCTCATCAGTCTGGCTGAGAGAAGCCAATTGAGAGATGGTGTTGGAATGAGCCTTGGGGAAACATTGGCCAATGTTCGAAGCATACTCTGAATACCAGTTGAGACTTCTCTACCTATGCGATCTACTTGATTTATTGTGGAGGGTATCAACTACCTCTGCCATCCTCATGCTGTCTTACCTGATTCGAGGAAGCTGCCGTCTCTCCCAAGTCTGCTAGGGCGCTCCTCGCCGTTTCTTCAGCCTTTGGGTCACTTAGCAACATGCTAGTATCCCAAAAGAGCTCTAGGACTAGATTCAGGGCAAATTCTGGAAAGAGTCCAGAGACAGAACTCTCCCAGTATGCAGGCTTCCAGAGAAGGGGGAATAGGCCGAGTACCGTGGCTATCTATGTCCAGAGTTGTCCGCGGGGCGCGGGACCTCACGTCCAGCCGTAGACCGGCCCGCGTGCCTGGCTGTTTTCTGTCGGCAGGATCAGAGGCACGGTAGCGACAAAATTGAGCCTGGTCTGCCTCTGCCCGCTATCCTCCACCTCAGCATTCCTACCACCGGGAAGTTGGCGTCCGTCCAGGATACCTCGTGCGGACAACACAGTTTCAAGTGAAGGTCCCGGGGGCATAAGTTTGGAACACCGGCTCGCCCGCTCACTCAGGCAAAGGGTCCAGGAAACGGCACCGGTCCCCTCGCTTTCCCGAGGTCAACATGGCAGAGTGCACCGAAAAGAGGCACTGTCAGTAAAGGCATTCTGTCTGAGATGCATCCCGTTCTGTCAAGCAGGCAGACTGGCAGCCGTGACCAGATACTGGATGGGGCGACGAGTACCCTCCCTAGGGGAGCAATCAGGAAAACCCGCGCCGGACTCAGGCAAACCGACGGGTCCATCCCCATTCCCATCAATGAGCCCAACCCTCCCCGCTGCCGCTTGTCCCAAGAGAGCTCTCGCTCCGTTGGGCACTTTTTCTACGGGGACGGGATCCCGGCCAGGAGAAGGCTAACGGCAGCCGCCGAGGTGCACTTCGAGAATGCCCGAGCTGAGAGCGCAATAATACTCGTTGAGTTGGGAATGTGGTTGAAGGAACGGGAGGTTATTCAGATTGAGATACCGACCAGCGTAACAAGAGAGCCGGGGGGGGGGGGCCTTCGAACGTGGGAAAGCGCTTCCTACGCAACGCTCCCCCCCTGGAGAAAAGGGAGCCTGAGAACGAAGGACATACTTGTGGATACTCGCACGCGAAGTTGCGAACAACTTTGACATGTTATAAAAGCAAATATTATACTAGAACGAGTACGCATCACGGGAATCTCCATTTCTCCACTTCTCCTCCAGGCTATCGGTCATGGTGGAGGAGCAAACGGGAAGTGGGTCGCATTAGTGAAAAACCCACGAACGGAAGGGGAAGTGGAAGGAAGAAGGAAGCCGAATACGAAGGGAAGCTAGACAGGGGTTTTCCAAGGTAAGAGTGCCTTGTTGAAAGGGAAGAGTCACGGTTTTGTTTGGGACACAACAAACAAGGGTTCATTACGAGTCATTTTGCGACGGGGGTGGTCGAGTCTCCCTCGACTGGAAAGGAGGGGAGAATGGTGTGGCCCGATGCCGCGCGTGCAGAAGAGGAGAGAAAAAGCGGGTCATCTTGTCTCGGGCCGCAGCCGGAAGAGGCATCCGGGGGTTGAAGTCTTGCGCCGCTTGAGGATAGTTGAGCGGGGGTGGACCACAATCGGGCAGAGCGGTTGGTTCTCGCCATGTACCAGTGCCATACGTGGGGGGGCCAAGAACAGAGGAAAGAGGATGCCTTCGAACTGAGCTTCCAGATGCGGTTCAACTCGCCTGGTCATCATTTTGTCAGCATTCCTCCTGTTTCCGCCTGAACGGCTCTAGCCATCTTCGTCAGACGATTTCGCGTCCGGCAGGGGTCCAGTTCGTCAAACAGGGGGGGTCCTCTTGAGATACGGAGCATGCCTGTGCTCGAATACTGATTTCCTACTTGTTCCCTGATACTAGCGTCCTGTGTGGAGCGGCCGCCCGCCCATGACATACCTCCCCTCATGTTCCAGTAACGGCGTAGCGCCCGGCCCCATTTCACTGTTCAACAAAGGTTGTTCCCGCCAATGAATCGGACGGGACGTTCCCCCGCTCGGAGAACGCTCCCAACATCGACATGCCCCCATTTAAACCCTCACAAATCAGACGGGCAGTGCTTTGAAGCAAATCTTGGCTCCCCCGTCATATTCGTAGATAAATGGAGGCGGAGACAGAGGAGGTGACCGTTCCATCAGGTGGAGGAACGCTACATCGCCGTTATCTTCGGGATAGAACGGGACCCGTTGTCCCATCGCCGGAAAATACAGAAGCTCCGTCGAAGGAAGCTCCCTGTGAATTTTGTGTCACAAAGAAGGGACCAGCGTAACGCCTCCCTGGCCTCGGCACTGGGCAAGGGTGGTGGGGACGAGGCGGAGAATTGCAGTTGCTCGAAGGTAATGTGCAAGTATTACTCATGAAGAAACAGCCAAAGCCAAATAATACCAGTACTTGTACACACACTTGTCAGGGAAAGGAAAATGGTAACAGGGATCAAAGGCACATAGCGCGGCGCCGAGACCACCATCAAATCTCTCTATCCGCTCTTCCCGCTCTAGTCTCTCTTCTTTCCCCACGAAACACCCAACTCGAAATGATGAATCCAGCTCCACTTCTTTGCAAACCCATGAAAACATTCAAGCCACCCGAGGCCCGCCCATCGGCCTTCTCGCTCTCCGTTGTGGAGACCCCCCCCCCCCCCCCCCCCAAAAGCCCGCGACGAGCGGATAGCGATCAGCAATCGGTGGCTTGCTCGTCACTGTTTGAAGAGATCCTTGTATGCAAAGAGAATACTCCGTAGAATCAAGCCCAGATAATACCCCTAATATTAAAGCCTCGGCACTCTCCACATCGGTGTATCGATTCCGTGGCAGTCTACTCCGTAGTTGCTTCGTACTCGTACTAGTACTCGTTCGAGTACTTGTAGGCTCCTGGCTTCTCCGCTTGTGGGGCTCGAATTTGTTTTGAGAGGGCATGCAAAAAGACGGGCACGGGAGTTCCCCATCTTGGCCGCTATTTGGCGCCCGATGTGGCGGCCATCCCGCCATTGACGTTGTAAAGGGACAAGGGTGTTGTATGGAGTACCTATAGACGTCGTTCTTGTAAGGGGGTGAAAACGGTGGCTTGGAAAATGTCGCGTCATATGCTCCCCCTCTCCCACATCCCTCCAAGGACAAGTAGAGCGGTTCATGCAACCAGAAACAGGCCTTAAGGCCGTGCCTCGGGCGCAGCAGCAGGGCGACATCTGCTCTCTCCACGGCTCCTCCGGAATCAGGGAATCCAGGGTAACTCACTCCCACCGGTCCGCCATTGATGCGACGCACCTCTTGCTCGACATGGGTCGGGGACGCAGGAAAGTCCTCCGCCCGCATGTGGGGGTAACGCATTGCAACAGTTGTCGGACGATGGGACTTTCCTAACCGCTGGCCATTACTATATCTCGGTTGTTTTCTCGAATGATACACGGAGTGTTCCTGGAAGGGCCCGGCCCGTTCGGGATGCCGAAGGGGGGGTGTAAGCGCCGCCTCCCTTCCCGTTACTCGATGCGTACTACGTATAATAATCAACAAGAAAAAAAGTTCCGATCCGGCTTGTGTCTGGTTGGGCTCGTGGAGGCATTCCACCCCTTGTATCTGTTTGCTCGATAGCCGCCGAGGAGGTGCGGGAGTGTTGTCGGCCGCTTGGGCACAGATGACGATGGAACGGGCTGATGTTTCGACTCCTGACTGGTCCGATTCTCCGTTCGCCTGAAACGCCAAAATGTGGCTTCAGGCTTTCGCAAACGGGCCGGCCCCGTTGATATCGGTGCAACGATCACGAGTACGAGTACGAGCACATGGAAGTGTCGGTCGCTTTGTTCCGCCCGATTGGTTCTCCCTCCGTTTGCTACCATGGAGGTGACGGAGCCTCAGTATCGTCGACTAGACGATATCACGCTCGTTCTCGTACGTGTACTCGTCATCTCGTACTTGTTGTTGTAAGTAATAATAGTGTACATATGTACGTGTGGTATGTCTGAGGTCATTAGCCGAGAAGTCAGGTAATGAGGGTATTAGGTCGAGACGAAATTGAATCTAATAATCCAGATCTTGGTCTGGCCGCTCTGGACGTGTGATGTACAAGTAATATACTAAACCATTCCTGTTGGTCCCGAGGACATGGGCGTCACCAGAGTGACGGAATTCTGAATTGTCCGTAATACCCAAAAGTCCCTTAATATATATCCCCCCAAGCCTGCTTTAGTGCGCTTCTTAGTCCATATATGCCAGCCTCGCATCCAGATTTCAGCGACGGAATGATTGCAGATGATCGAGCAGACTGAGGGAAAAAAGGACCATTGGCGGAAGACCCCCATTTCAGCTTCTGCAGTGTAATGGGTAATATTGAGTAAGTAGTGAGGATCTGGGAGGGTCGTTCCTGGTGTGGTAACACGAAGTGTCTTCACTTCGCCATGAAGATGCGGCGCATCGGGATATGAGTGTGTGTGTGTGGTGTGTGCGTGTGTGCGTGTGGCTGGACCTTGGTTGGCGAATCGCTCAGAAACCACCCGACACAATGGTACCCCAGGTCCCCACTCCAGTGTCGAGACTACGGGTATGAGCGCGTACTGGCACGTCAGGGCACAGTGCTGCTTCGGGTGCTCACTCATCTGAGCCGCTCATGGGCTACATGCAGTTACCACCCCGCATGTCCGTCCGAGCACCCGACTACGGAGAGATCGCCACGGTCAAAACGCGGGGATTCCCTCCCGTGCCATGAGCCACGAGCGGGAGAAGAGAAGAAAAGAAGGGAAGGGGACACTGTGAGGTCCCCCCCTCCCCCCCCCCCCTCTTCCCCCAGCTGGACGGGATCTGCGACAAGGAGAATAAACTCTCCATGGCTTTCCAGTGGGGGGAGAGTGTTACCTTTGGGGGGTGGGCAAGGCACGAGTGCACCTTCTCCCATCTGCGGGCACGAATAGTGGCCTATCACCACCCTCCATCACCTGCGGTGGCTTTGCGTTCGCCATGCGAGAAGTACAGGTATTTGTACTTAGAGCAGTATGTGGCCGTATTTCGTGTGGTCGAATTGCCAGCCTGGTAACGCCCGTGCTGTGATTGATCTTCGTGCCTGCCAGTCCTGTGGGCGTCTAGGAAAACGGGGGGAAAGGGAAGCAGCGGTGAAGAGCTATGCATCTCCAAGCACTCGTTCAGGTACATGTACGCCCTCCTGATTCGTTCTCGTCCGAGTGGCGTTCCTCTGGCTGCCCGAAACTGGACCTATCCTGTCTTCAGCCCATTTACGGGAACAGAGTCTCGGGTGGTGTGACATGCACGAGATGAATACTAAAATAATATTCCCAACTCTCCCGACTTGGCAGGTGCGGCGTTTCTTGCCACCGGCAATAATTACGAGATGTATCGATAGCGTAGGAGGGTCGGGTCGGACCTTCTTCTCCTGGTGCCACGTACTCTGTACCGCGTACTGGTAATAGCTAAGGTGCCCTCTGCTTGTATACGTACTTCCAGTACTCGGGAGGTGTAGCAACATGCAAAGGAAGGTCCAAAGACGCATCCTCGGACCCGAGTCCGGCAGCAGGGATACGCCGTCCCAGGTTGTCGGGCTTTTCCCGAGTAGGACCCACTCCGGATCTTGCTTCTTCCTATGCTATTGCTTTTTTCTTCTTTTGACGTGTGCTCGTACTCGTACTACGAAGAGTGAGTAGCTCACTCCAGGCAGTATAACATGTGGGGAAGAAAACAATATTTCGGTGGTGGGTGCTCCCTTAATACCTTATCTTATAGAAGTGGAGATTCTGTGGAGTCTGGCAGCATTAGTGGAACTCCTGCCATCGCCTACGCCACGCACGGCCCTGCCGTTTTCCATTTGCTTTCGTTCCTATTTCCTTTTTTCTCCTTCCGTTTCCGACGGGTGTTCTCAAGGAAAGCGAGTCTGTGTCTTCCGTGCGGGGGCTGGGTCCGGAATGAGACCTGCACATATTACACGTAGCATCCTGGCGGACCTCGGGTCCAACATCCGGTCCAGAGGTACGGGTTTTTAACTATGGCCGGGATTATGCCGGGGGAATAGTATATACTGGCAAGAATCGACATGTGCTTGTACTCGTTTTCGAATTGGCTGTAAACACTTGTAGCATGGGCACTGAAACTGGGTTCTTGGGCGCGGGTGACATGCGCGCCACCCTCAGATATTGAGGAATCGCCCGATCTCCATGGTCCATTACGGACGTATGGCTTCAACTTCAACACAAGGGACCGGGGGGCCTAGATCAGGGGGTGAGTTTTACTAATGTTTGCACCCGACCGTTATTATCGCCGACACATTTCGGGGCATAAGTAATACCCCGAGGGCCGGGTAGAGGAGATTCGCCCCAGGTCCCCATTCGGACATTGTCACCACTGGAGCCACGGATTCCCTGCTTCTCGCGGCGTTAGACCCGGGGCAAACACGCCACCGAGAAGGAAGAGCAAGTCCTGTCACCACTGTTTGGGCTTGGAGGTTAACCAAATAATAAGGACAAATCCGCCGTGACCTAGCTGGGAGGAGCATATACTTATCCGTCCCTATATATGCATGTATTCTAACCAGGCCCCAAAGGCCTTCCAGCACCTACCCATCACGCCCCTCTGACAATTTTCTTTTTGGTCTCTTCACGCCCATGTGTCGTCCCATTTGTGCGACAGTCTGTTCCAAAACGGATATATACCCCCGTGAAACCGAGGTCGACGAGTGTACACATGGCCGATACACGTGCGACGAACAGTACCTGCTACATATTATCGAAAATAGAAAATACTTCGCAGTGCGAGTGTGAGTGCGAGTTTTCCAGGTACTCCTTTTCCCAGGAATGGTTCCAGATGTGGCGACCTGCAGGCCATAATGGTTTGCAGGCCGGATGACATCGTCCCGTTGTGACGTCGCAGGGTGAGACCAATGGGCCACGATATGGGCTGCACAAAACATTTGTGCGCACCTGGTACCCATGTCGGAGTCCTTTCACGAGATCTCATTTCATCGCCACTTCCGCATTCCCGTATCACGCCCGCAGTCCTGTCCGGCAGGCATCTCGGGACGCCGCGTCCAGGGGATGAAGACGACTCCCTGATAATAATAGCATGATGCTTGAAAGGGGCAGAGTGATTCCAAAGGGGGCTTCTCAAACGGGAGACTTTAGTATTACAAATATGGAAAAGGAACAAGGCACCCTGGCTTTGCACAGGGCACGGAAATTGACGCTAGGAAAGAAATGGTGAGGTGGACCGGGGGGATTGGCTTTTTCTTGTCGTGTCTTGGCTCTTGACTAAACTCGGGCGGGACCTTCCGCTTCAAGCACCTTCCCTGCCATCGAGTCATCAGTAGTAGGTACAAGTACTACGGAGAGTGAAGAACGGACCCGCATCCAAATGTCTTCAGTATTGGTCCTCCAGAGACCGCCGCCAGCGTATCTGTACTGGTACTCGTACATCATTGCAGCACATGTCAACCGCTGACCACTTAATGATACGGCAATCACAGTTCGTTCAAGTACGAGAAAAAGGCACGAAGCATGAATGAGCATGAGAGCAAGTTTGGCCATGAGCGCGACGCCACCGGTGCATGAGTTATCTCGATTGAAACCCATCTGCGTGTCCTCGGGAAGCCTCCGTAAAAAGTAACGAAAGTACGCGTATGACATGTTCGCGACTACTTGTGGAACGTGAAGAATAGCTCCAGCGTTCCAGGCCGGCAGAAAGAATCAATTTCCATTTTTAGGGGGCCTGTCCCCTCCCTTCCAACCTATGTTAGTGCTTATTGTCGGCGTTACAAGTTTCTCGGGTTTGTACTACGATTAGGTACCTCCACCGTATTAGTATTAGTACGCACTTGTCTCAGGACCACGGCGCTTGTCCGCTGCTTCACATCGCCCAATATCAAGGGGGTATTGGGGTTTTTAGTCCAAGTATTGTTTCGTGCCCACTTTATTCTCGAGCTGTCCAGTCGCAAGGTCGACAGACCGTCCCAATAAAAGATCCTTGAAATACGGTTAGAGCGTAACGGTGGCTACATGTATTCTCGAGACATGATTTGACGGAGATGTAACCTTGCCGTTTGTATACCAGCTGTTGCTTGGCTCCCAGACCAGGCGACCGAAAGGCAAGACAGACAGGCAGTCAGATCCTGGCGCCGGGTAGCAGCCTCGGCCTGGGGATTGCGGGTGTAAGGATCTCATTCCCATCAACCTGGTGCCCTGGGAACGTGCCCGAAATAGAGCTCCGTTAATATTAAATCATACTCGTGGGAGCAATCGAGAATCAAGGGCCCCACCAACGTGTGGCATGGGGCGCCTGGTGGAACACGAAAGTGACAACGGATGGAAAGTCCACCAGCTGGCCCCACTCTTTCCATATCTCCCCAGTGCTACGGTACTCATGCAAGTACCGCAAAGTACCATCTAAATGGTGAAAATCAATCTGGGAACCAGAGCTCCAGCGACCACCCTCGCAGGCAGTATTTGTACCTCACAACAACATCTATTTGTCTGGGACAGAAGTTGCACCGACTGCCTGCTGCCCAAGCGAGAATAGCGTGATGTGCTCGCTTGGATGCGAGTGCATCTTGGGCGGGCAGGTGGCGTCGGTGTCGGCATCAGTGCATTCTCGTCCTTGTAAGTGTACCCCGTCCACAGATGACGCCCTGCTATGATGCGTGCATTAAACAGTCGGTCAGTGTCGACCTACATCGACCCAGCCCCGTGGACAAGGACCGGAGAGGCGGAGCGAACCGGCTGGAGAAGTGAAAGAAATAAATATGCACGAGTGTACTGGAAAATGGGGGCACGAGTACAAATCAATGCACTGGCCCACCCGTCCCGCCGTCTCTGGTTCGCTGGTTCTGTTCTCGCCTGTGGCGGGATCGCCCTCAATTCGATCCGGCCGAGTGGGTTGGTTATTCCGTTCTATTACAAACCTGACGCCCAGAACCAGAACCCTGGGAAGGGGGTCGCCCCCGCTCGTTGTTTCTGGAGCCTATAATAATACTTGTTCCTTAGTAGGGGGTGTGGGGATGGCACCTTCCTTTGGGTCGTCCATGTCTTACTCGTGTAAAGTAGCGTCCCATGGACCCTCTTACTCGTACACGCAGATCACCACCTCCTGGTGCCAAAGCAAGCACTCCGTACACATACGTACTCGTACATACACTCCTCCTGCTTGGGTCTGGCTTGTACAAGTACAGACAAAGCTATATTCGTACTACCTTCTGCGACGTAAAGTACGTAGCCGTCCGCTTCCCTCCCCTCTGTCTAACTTGGGGATGGTTGAAGCTTCCAATGCGGCCAGCCTCCTGTTTGCACACGAGCGCTCGCTAGCTAGCCAGGGATAAGAATGAGGAAGAGGAGGGTACAGCGGTTGGAATGCAGCTGAGCTGTACTCGTATGCGTAGTGATAGTGATATACTGTGTGCTAGGCCACAGGGGGGATGGTATTGCCACTTGCTCACGAATGCAATATGTTGGTGAATATTCTGTCCTCGTAGCTTTTATTCGTAGTTTCAGTGGGAGGCATCGCGAAGCGAATGTGTGAACAAGTAATACCGCAAGAGGCCGGCCGTCGCAGGCGAATGGATGAGGCCTTTCATCTTCGAGGTAACGTGGCGCATCCGTACTCGTACAAGTACTTGTACAAATACCTCAAGCGCCGTTTCCGAATGGAAAGAAAACGGAGGCAGGACCTCAGTGCGCAGACCACCCAAGACCCACCACAGGACCCATGCGACATGGGTATGGGTAAAAAGACCAGGGTGTGAGTGGAATGGAAACGACCCTGCACAGCGGAGGTACTACTAGTTCCCCGGGGGCCCGTCCTGGATTGGATGGTACTCCGTATGTATTCCCTAGCCTCCTCCTCCTCCACTTACTTCCCTGTTCGCCGGAATCAGTACGAGTACTAACCTACTCGTACTCCGCTTCTCCTCTAGCTTCCGCACCCGTCACCTCCGTTCCCTCCTCTCCACTTCTCTCCCCCATATTACCTGCTCTTCCTCCTCCTCAACCGTCTTTAGCCAACTTCTTGTTGCCTGCCCCCAACCTCAGGTCGCAACTCCCATTGCCGGCCCGATCGAACACGGCAAGCCTGCCTCATTGACAATCGGATCTAAATGGAAGTTTAGACGGTCTCCCGCCAAATTCGCAACCTCGACCAGAATCCCCGCCTGACCCGATTATTCCGTTGGTATTCACGCCATTGCTCGTTGCTTTTGATACCCCGGATAGCCCCGTCGACCGATTCGACGTACACCACTGTCGATTCCGCGTCCTACCTCGAACGGGTATTTCGATTCGAACTCACATCGCAACATTGCGAGCACCAGTCATTATTCCGCAAAGATGAGTTCCGCAGCACCGGCCGAGCCCACCGATAAGGGCAAGGGCAAGGAGAAGAGGACCGTCAGCAAGCTCCTGTCCCGGGTCAAGACCGTGCTGAAGAGGGGCGACGGCTCGAAGCGGCAGTCGATACTCGGATCCTCCAAGCCCGAGAAGAAGGCGTAAGAAGCTTCCGATCACAAATCAACTGGGACTTCCGCAACCGGTCCTTTTTTTCGTTTGTCACGAAGCTGTTGTGATTGACGGCTTCGAGCTACGAGGGACTGGGCGGGTTGTCCATTTACATCATTTCCCCCTACCCTCACCAGGTGCTAACTACAGATGTAGGGAACAACCTGCTCCCGCACCCGCACCCAAGGCCGAGCCCAAACTCGAGGAAGGCGTCGTCAGGGTCGACCGGAAACAGCTGTTTGACGAGCGTGCCAAGCTACTCGGCGAGCGATTCGGGCTCCAGGTCAAGCCCAGCGAGTGGTGGTCGACGGAGGGAACGGCGCTCCGCATCGAGAGGCCCATCCGCATGCGCGTCCGACGCAACTGCCACGAGTGCAACGCCACCTTCGGCCAGGCCAAGGAGTGCCCCAACTGCCAGCATGTCCGGTGCAAGCAGTGCACTCGCCACCCGGCCAAGCGGACCGAGGAGGAGAAGCAGGCCAGCCGTGAGCGCAAGGCCGCCAAGGCCGCCGAACTCGCCGCGAACCCCATCATCCAGGCCGACTGGCGCCACGACGACAAGCCCGACTTCAAGCTCACCAAGCCCGCCAAGACGGGCGGCCAGGACCTCGTCTACAGGAAGCCGCGTCAGCGAGTCCGCAGGAACTGCCACGAGTGCGGTGCCTTGTTCGTCACCGGGAGTAAGACTTGCGGTGGCTGCGGACACATCCGCTGTACCGACTGTCCCCGCGACCCGTAAGTCTTTTCTTTTCTTTATTTCATTCGCAATTGGCGGTGATGGCGAATGGTTACCGTTTACTGACAATAATCACTATAGTGCCAAGAAGAGCAAGTATCCTTACGGATATCCTGGCGACGAGTTCGGTCCTAACTCTACTCCGTACCACGGGTGCCACGAGTGCAAGACCGTCTTCCCCGGCGGCGCGGCCGACGGTGTCGCTTGCGTGTCTTGCAAGCACCTCAAGTGCGAGAAGTGCGTGCGCCTAAAACCGAAGCGCATCGAACCCCAGCCGGATCCCGAGGTCCTCAAGTCGGTGATGGAGAAGCTGTCGGCTCTGAAGGTTGGGTAGGACGGCGCCGAGGCGACTTGGGATTTCCCCGTCGTGATCTCGTCTCTTACAAACAAGCAACCTTCGGGGTGTGTGTCTCGTTGGAACCGGAGCTAAGAGTTTTTTCCCCCATACTTCATGTGGCTTCCGCATGAGGTATAAAACTCGAACCGGTGCCTTTTTATCTTCTTTATTTTTATCATTCTCGAAGTTTTTTATCCCCCGTTTATCTCTTTTTAGCCCGCTTGTTTTCGATCATCTGCTTCTACATCTGCGTTCCTGGAAAAGGGGAAGGGGGTTGCAGGCGAGGTTCTCTTCTCCACCGTCGGGAGGAAGAAAGGGGGGAGGGAGAGGAGGAAAAGGAACAAACACCATTAACGACCCATCTCATGTCTACGCGATCACGATAATTCCTGAATTCAAAACCGCATTTGACTCGAATTAAAGGGGAGGAAGCCCCCCATTGCAAGCATTTCAAAATACATACGACACACCAGACTACAACTCGCGAGACCGACAAAATACGAACCCGTTTTGGGGCAAATTCCCATACCATCTTGCTCTGGTTTATTGGTTGGTTGGTCGGGGCGGAAGGAGGGTCTTCTTTTCTTCTCTCCTTTCATACCCAGGGCCAGGTTGAAGGAGGCTGTTGGTTCTGATGATAATTTTTGCAAGCGGGTATTAGCGAGAAAGGGAGGATTTGGATGAGAGAGAGCGTTTGGTGTCATTTTGTGGCGTGGGTGTGGTTTTGAGAGCGACTGCTGCACTTGGACTTTCCGTTCCCTCAGCTTTGGAGGGGAGGAGAGGCATTTGGGTGTTGGGGTTGGTTCTATCGAGGAGGGCGTGGAGGTTGAACGGCATGGGGCGGCATAGGTGAGAGCGGTGTTGAACGTCTCGAGTTTGATGATCCCTTCCGTATCTTAACTTACTTCACTCCCCAATCATACCATATTTCATCTTTTGAATTTACCCGGTCCGGGTGTCGATATTTTTCTCTCGGCGTGGTGGAACGAACTTACATGGAATCTTTATGAGTACATGTCGTTGGTGGGGATAACATATCTCATCGTCTTCTCAACCCCAGCAAGAGAGACAGTATTCCGACTCCCAGGCGTATTATTACAGCTGTGAATATACCCAGTCCCTATGTAGAGTTCCGTTCACCTGTGAAGTAAAACTTATCTGACTTTTTCCCTCTTCCGAAGACAAGTGCCCGGACCTCCAGTTTCTCGCACGTGTGATCCTCGACTGAGACAAAAGAACGTTCCCTGTCAAAACGGGTCTAAATCCGAACGCCATTGAGATACATTTTTCCCTTTGTCGGCCTGGACTGACTCGGAAAAAGGGGGGGGGTGCCGTTGTCCACGTTGTTTCCCTCCCGTGCCGCCACCACACGTTATGTCTTTTGCTGTTGCCTTTGCTTTTGCCTCTTGCTTTTCTTCCTTCGGCTTCTCCCTGGTCTTTTTTTTTCCTTTCTTTTTTTTCTTTTCATTTCTTTTGACTCTCTTTTCTTTTTTGGGGGGGACAACGAAGAAGGGGGGGGCGGGGACGTGTCAAGCCTTCAAATCCGGGTCCGAGCCCTTGGGTTTCGCAAAGAGGAAATTAGGCCATCGTGCCACTTGGCTCCCCCGCTTTTTTTCTTTCGTGCATGTTCGAGCTAGATGATTTTCGGTGGGCCGGTTACCACACCGGTGGGTGGGGGGGGAAAGGCCCGATCACTCGGCGAGGAGGGGCTTGCATCGTGGTACTTGGCTGGTGGAGCCACTTTGTGAGCGCTATTTCTGGGCTCGGGTTTGGAGGCTGGTGGGTGGTGTAATTTACGAAGAAAAAGGAGTCGGGCGGTTTCGGTGGCTTTATGGGGTTGTTCTAACCGAAGCTCCTCGTGTTGTTTGCCCTGGGCTATCTGAGCTACTGGGGCCTCTTGATCCTTCTTCTTCTTCGGTGTGGCTTCCGATGATGGTCGTGACGGGGGACCCCTGTTGATGTTATTATGAGTTATTTAGGGACTGGGCTACAACTTGTGAGAGTCTACTCGTACGAGATATTGCTATGTAGTAGCAAGCTTCAGGCATCGAGAGAGAGGTAGGAGATAGGGGGGCCGACGGTGATGGCACGAGTACTCGTACGTGGTGATCAGGAGCAACCTGCATGGTGGAGAGCCAAGATGGTTGAGCTCTGCACCAAATATTTGGCTTGTACTACTCTTCAGGCATATTGTGCTAATCATAGAAGCTCATCTAGCCGATATTGCTCTTGTAAAGACACGAAACCAGGATCAAGTATGTGTTAGCTCCAGAAATGACCGTGCAAAGTACGATTGCTCGCACAAGTTTACGAAATCCCGCCCGCTCCGGCATCCAGCTCCGGCATCCGGTCCGGCGTAAGCCGTGCTTTCGCCGTGCCCCCCTCCTACTCGGCCCGGGCTCCTCACGTTTCCCAAAGGAATCAACGGCGCCGCACTTACATCTTGCATCCGTAATAAACTAGGATTCCCTCAAGGTGTCCCTATACTATTACAACACTCTTTGCCGCCCATGTTTAAGCCACTCTCCCTACATGGCTGTACAAATTCTTATCGTCGTCCAGGACAATCACGAGGCTTTTGCCTCGACCCTCGGGCTACTTCGAGGCGACAGATACATAGACGTAAGCCATTGATAGGAGGCAGGCCGACATATTCGTTGGAGAGCTTCTGGGCGATGACACCGTCCCCATTCCTCGTAGGCGGGAAGCCTGGCTTCGGTACGTCAGAAGCATATTAGTGGGCAGTAGAATGGAGAGGAGCAGCTCGAGCTGGAGTAGGGGTGGGGAATCTGGGTTCGCGAAAGAGGGCTTAAAACCACTATCGATCACCCACCCATACGCTGTACTTATACCTGTCAGCACTCGCGCAGCTGACTAGCCACCGCGAAAAATATTGTCACCTTTCTTTGAGATCTCAAGATCCCAAGATCTGCTTGTGGCTACATCATGGGTGGCACCTTCCAAACTCGCTCAAACTGGCATCAAAAATTCTACAAGTGGCGTTCGGCATGACTCATGCGGCGACGGTTTACGACTTGTCCGCGGGTAATTACTTGCTACTTTGTCAGGTAAACGGAAAGTGGGGTTCTACCCCGATCAGCCGTAATGTATTATTGCTTGAAGACGTGATATCATCCAAGTAGCTCTCATCGCATTGAATGCGCAACCGGGACTCATAAACTACAAGTAGATACTCCAATCCGCTTCGGTTGGCATCACAGGGTCAATAGATAAGGTTCACACATCAAGCACTACATCGTGCACATACCTCTCCAACTCTTCTTCCTCCGCTGGTACCTCAGAGCCGAATCATATCCTCGTCGAAAGCATCAAACAATACCTACCTACCATGACGTCAATCAACTCCGAATCAGCGGCGACAATCGCGGTATCGTGCAAGCAAACCCGCTTTCACATCGAGAGTCCCAATTATCGAGAGGTGAATATCCTTGCGGCAACCATCGCACTGTCAATCTCGCCCCCATCTTAAACACTGATTGATTTCTCTTGGTCGGCTCCTCCGATTTAGTTGGACGTTGAAGGATTAAGCATCACCGTCAAGTCAGCCCCAGCGGCCGCCCCCGGCTCCAAGGTCAAAGGGAAGGGCAAGGCGAAGCCGGAGGGAACCGAGATCCTCTCCGACGCCAAGTTGAAACTACAGGCGGGCCAGAGATATGCCCTCCTCGGCAGGAATGGGTCGGGGAAGTCTAGTAAGCTGGCGCCCATTATCATACATCCCATAGCACAGGAAGAGGGAGCGCCTGACTTACACCTTCCTATCACGACAGCCTTGATAAAGGCCATTGTTGATAAGCTCATCCCCGGGATACCTGAGAAGACGCGCGTGTCTATCCTACAGCAGACGCGGGATGACGGCTTAAACGCGGACACGATCGCCATCGAAACTGCCGCTGACGGCCCTGGAAGAACTGTCTTCGAGGAGGTCGTAGAGAGAGCGACGGCAAAGCACGAGCTCGAGCAGGAAATCCGAGGTACGCGTTTGGGAGAAAAAGGCGTGGGGCCGGGCTGAACGGGGAATGTTGCTAACAAATCGCGGCCAGCACTGTCGAGTGGAATCGATTCTTCGGACCCGTACGCCCCTGTCAGGGCCATCAGGAAGGTCAGGCACGAGAGACTACTAAAGCAGCACTTTCGCCTGGACAAGGATGCTAGGTTACGGAGCGGGGCCAGAGGTCTCCAGGCTAGGAAGGCCCTTGTTGTAGGAGAGAAGGCCGTCGCAGAGTCCTCCGTGGTGTAAGTTGTTGTCCTGGGCACCGGGCGGTGTGTTACATCACTAAGAACTTATACTCTAGGCTGGAGCAGGCAGATGGTGATATATCGGCGGAGACCCTCCAGGAGGAGACACAAGAGGCAATCGATATGCTCGCGGACCTGCAGCTCCAAGTGGAGCCGACCCGCATCTCAGAGGTCGAGTCGCGCGCAAAGAGGATCCTAACCGGTCTGGGGTTCACCGAGGCCTATATGGCCAAGCCGGTCGATAGCCTCTCCGGAGGCTGGCGGATGAGGACGGCCCTCACGACGGCGCTCCTCCAGGATACAGATATTCTCATACTGGACGAGCCCACCAACTTCCTCGATCTTCTCGGGATCCTGTGGCTCCAGCGCTACCTCGAGGCACTCCAGGACGAACCGGAACCGCCGACCCTCATTGTCGTCTCCCACGACCGCGACTTCATCTCCCTCTGCACCGATCTCATTATTCTCAAGGACAAGAAATTAGTCTACTTCCATGGCGACCTCCCCACCTACGAGTCATCGCAGGCCGACCGGAAGCTCTGGCTCGCCAAGATGAAGGAAGCACAGGAGAAGCAGCGGGCGCACATGCAGAAGACCATCGCGAACAACATCAAGCAGGGCAAGGCGAAGGACGACGAAAACAAGCTGCGGCAGGCCAAGTCGCGGCAGAAGAGGCTCGAGGACCGCCTGGGCATGGTCAACGAGAACGGGACGAGGTTCAAGCTCAACCGCGACCGCCCGGGCTTCCACACGGGCGCGCGCGACGAGATCGAGGTCCCGCAGGAGGAACGCGCCGTGACCGTGGCGCTGCCGGAGCCGGCGGACCTGCGGTTCCCCGGCCCGCTGATCTCGCTGGAGGGCGTCGGGTTCCGATACCCAGGCGACAAGGGCGGCGCCACGCTGGTGCTGCAGGACGTCAACCTATCCGTCAACATGGGCGACAGGATCGGCGTGCTGGGCCTCAACGGCGCGGGGAAGTCCACACTCGTCAAGCTCCTCGTCGGCGGCGGGACGCCCTCGAAGGGCGCCGTCACCACGCACCCGCGCCTGAAGCTGGGGTACTACTCCCAGCACGCGGTCGAGGAGCTGCAGGCGATGGGCCGCGCGGACCGGGAGCTCACGGCGCTGGCGCTCCTGGTGCGCGAGGTGGAGGGGGAGCTGGACGAGGGGCAGGTGCGCGGGATCCTGGGATCCATAGGGCTGCCGGGCCGGCTCGCGTCCGACGTTCCGGTGGCGAAGCTGTCCGGCGGGCAGCTGGTCAGGCTGGAGCTCTCGAGGATACTGTGGAAGCGCCCGCACTGCCTCGTGCTCGACGAGGTGACGACGCATCTGGATTACGAGACCGTCAGGGCGCTGCGGGAGGCGCTGAGGGGGTGGGGGGGCGCGGTGGTGCTGGTCAGCCACGACAGGTGGTTCATGAGGGGTGCGGTGGAGAATAGCGTCGACGAGGACGAGAGCGAGGACGAGGGGGGCCCCGAGGGGGAGGACACGACGAGGCGGGTGGTGTGTAGGCTCAGGGCGGGGAAGATGGAAGTGCTCGCGGGCGGGGTGACGGAGTTCGAGGAGAGGCTCGAAAAGCGGGTGCGGAAGCTGCTGGTGTAAGGCGTTTTTTTCTCTCGCTCCAGTGGAAAGGTGTTAATTCGACCTTGGACCCCATGCCGTCCGTGGCCCCCTTTTGTAGACTCGATCTAGAGCTAGTTTATACTCAAACCAGAGGGGGAGAGAAAGAGAAAGAGTGGTAGAGAGACGGAGAGAGCTTCAACACTATGGATACGTTTGTTTCTTGCGCTTCTCAACAAATGTGAGGTATATTTTTAATGAGTGAACCGCGGCCTTGAAGCCTAGCATCTATGTAACAAAACAGAAAGAAGAACCCCAAAAAAGTTAATCTAAACTACACCCCATGAAACGGCACCGCTGGGCCTGTGATCCTCTGTTGTGCGCGCCCCTTAATACTGAGGCCCATCGTCGCCACCGTTGGCCCCCTCAGTGGGGGGGTTCTCGCCATTCTGGCCCTCCTGGTCGGGGGTATTCTCGCCATTCTCACCCTCCTCGTCGGGGGGGTTCTCACCATTTCCTCCGGTGGGAGGGTTCACATCATCTCCCCCGGCGGGAGGGTTCACCTCATCACCCTCGCCGCCGTTCTGGCCCCCACACGTCTTCAGACAAGTCTGGACGCCCTGGACGACAGAGAGGGGCAGCTTGTCCTTGATCTTGTCGATCATCTCGCCGTCGAAGCTCCCGCCGAAGGTGTCGATGATGGCGCCCGGGTCAAGCTCGAAGATCTCGTTGACGACCTGGCCGGTGCCGAAGTCCTCGGCGGCGAAGGAGGCGACGAAGATGGCGTCCTCGCAGCCGGGGTTGAACTGGTGGTGGACGGAGCCCTGGTAGAAGGGCGTCATCTCGAAGGGGTTGACGGTGTTGACGATGGGGCGGACGCCGTTCTCGGGGACCATCTCCGTCTTGAGCTGGCCCTTGATGACCATCTGGAGCTCGGCGGAGCGGGGGTGGACGTGGAAGGTGTTGATGCCGCAGGCTGTGGTTCTCACGTGTTAGCTTCCCGATAGGTTCCGGGGATAGGAATAGGACGGGAGGTTGTTGGGAGAAAGGGGAACTCACGCTTGATGACACCGACGGCCATGCCGGCTCCGGTGCCGACGAGGGCGGGGAAGGTCTTGCGGTTGGCGGCCTTGAGGACACCGCCCTGGCCCTCGGGGACGTCGCCGGGGAACAGGTTGAACTTGAAGTCGTCCTCGCCGGTCAGGATGTTGAAGCGGTCGGCGGCCCTTTTTTAAGTGTTAGTAGCTTGAACCGGACGGGGACGGTGAAGCTAGAGATGCTAGGGCTTGGGGGACGTGGCTTACAGGTCAGCCAGGACAAGCTGCTGGGTTATGGAGAGACCGGCGGGGGCCTCGGTGGTTGTAGGGGGAGGAACCGTCGTATCATCGGACTCGGTAGGGTTGGGAACGGTGTTGGACTCGACATCGGCCTGACGCCTGTACGCTCCAGGGGCAGCAAAGGCCGAGGAGGTGTAGGCCAGGATGAGGGCAGCAACGGTGGGAGTGAAACGCATTTTGAAGATGGTTGGAAAACTGAAAGTAGAGAAAGATGAAGTGGTAGGAGTAGTAGAAGAAGAAGAAGCAAGAGGGAATTCTTATTATCGAAGTCTAGGGCTGAATGCAGATGCGGCTTGACTTAAAGAAAATGTTTTGAAGTTGATGTTGGTGATGCTGATATGCTATACTCAAGGAAAAGAAGCAGAAGATGAGATGAGAGAAGACTGAAGATGTTGATGTTGATGGTGATAATGAAACGAAACGAAACGAAACAAATCTAGACCGCAGCATTCCTCCCATCTTATATCCTCCTCTCGCGCCCCCAAAAAGGATCAAGAGTCCTCCTCCTCGACCCCCCCATCACGACTATCTTGGCCTTGGCCGTTTATTTTCCGCCCCGGATCCTGCCTCACCCGGATGGTCGCGCGCCTCACGGAAGACAACCGAGCCGGGGGGCGGTGGACACCAGGAATACAATACACCGAATATGTCTGTCATGATTAGTTAGCCTTTGGTGAGACCCGCATCGCATATCTCACAGCCCCCGCGCGCGCAAAAAGAGGAAGAAAATAGTAAGAGAAGGAAGAAGACATAAGCGCGGAAGCGAACTCGCCAATGAGTCTAAAAACAAAAGTTGGGGTGCTGCGCCCGGCGTCTAGCGGTTCCCGGATGGTCGGGTGTCCGAGGAGCCGGCTAGCTTTCCTTTGTGCATGCAGAAGGAATGCAAACTAAAAATAAGGATTATGGTTCTGGCAACGTGGGAGGGTGGTAAGATCCGGAGGTGTGGTTGCCGCTGACGTTGGCTGTTTGCGAGCGCGCCAACGAGATGGCAGAGATTCATGCTCAGCCACGGTCTAACGACCACCTTAAATCGGAGGAAGGTATTACTGAGTAATAGCTAAAGTTGGTCGGTGTGGCCAGAGCCTGGGGGCCGCGGCTATTTTGTGGGTTTGCGCAGCCTACGGCGAGTAATAAAACGCTTTGTCAAACCATCCGGTATACGTGCATATTTGTCAGACTGAGTGAGCATGTTGGTGTTGTTGGTGTTAGTTACATCCCGACTCGTGGAGATCGATTACTATAGCAATCGTCAGCCAACAGTGAGCAACAGTCAGCGAGGTGTTCAGAGTCTAAATTCAAATAATAATATGGGGGCGGGTCCCCGATCTACTCACGTCAGACTCCTACTATAGACTAGAGTCTTGTAATGCTGCCGCCGTTCTCCTGCCGTAGTACAGGCAAAACGGTGTTGGTAGCCTGGAGCAATCAATGCAGGTCAACGAAAGGGCCACCTCCCCCGCCACATATGGCAGCAACAAGACGAGAATAGAACTGGTCAGGCCAGGCCAGAGACCATTGTTGGCCGCACGAGAGAACATGAAACCATACGCGAGAAGCGCTATTTTGCCCCCATCTCATCCTTCGGGATCCTCGTCCATCCGTCCCTCCTGCTTTCTGGAACAGCATCGCCTCTCCGGCCGGCAATCGGGGGCTGTATCCCTCGGTCGGCTAGATGTTGGCTGTAGAGGCAGGCATGGGGCAGCGCTGACCAGTTCTATCTGGAGAGATTGCACGAGATCCCACCCTATCCTCCTCCAACTCCAGAAACCGATCGCCCGATCGACACCCTCCCGCGCAGGGAATTGCCTGTGCAGGGTGGTTGGTGGTATCCGGCACTGCCGATATTTCATACCGTTAAATCATGCTTCCAGTGCTTATTTTCCATGTTTCTGGCCGACGATCATGAGCTCCTGCGCCGACGGGGCGGCCCCGTTCTGCCGAGGTGGGATTTCTGGGGGAGTAACGGTAACCCCAACCCCGCCCGTCCGGCTCAGAGATGCACGAGAAGGGCCTATCGAAGGGATACCGCCGTGGCCGCGGCCGTAATGCCACCTTGTGAATAGAGTGAGTGCATTCCAGACGGGAAGCCGCATCGGCAGAGGGCACGACAAACACACATGTACGCTGTTAATATGCTATAAGCAGCATTTAGCCAGAATGCTAATTCGGGTTCACTCTTCCCCTCGATCCTGTCTGATATTAACAGGCTGCGAGATCCCGCGCGGTCCAGCTGACCCGGCCTCTCCCCCCTCGAGCATCCTTATCCATACTTGTTACCTGGCCGTCGGGAAACCCGATCTGGCGCGATGACGAATGGGGGGGGGGGGGGTATCGTCGAAACGTGATGGTCTGTCTCGTCGATCCGATGGAGGATCGCCAAATTTCCGGAATCCTCTTCCCTTCGGCTGCTGGAAATAACTTGGAGGCTTTGCTCGCTATTTCCGGCGTCCCGCAGAGAGCGATCTGCTTGTAGGGTGTACTGTAGTCAGTCTACTTGTATAATGGAAGATTGGCGGAGGAGGCCCGTCTCTCCGACTGTCACTCCGAGCCATTCTTGGCGTGAGGGTGCCGAAACTTCGGCTGGAGATTGAAAGCTCATCTAGGGTATCTTCATTCCTCCATCAAGGTTGTGGTTCAGAGGCATCATCAATTAATTGTAGACGGATTTCCGCGGGCAGGGGAGGATGGGCTTGGGACATGGGCGGCACGTGGAATTCCTTGTCTCCCCAAGCCTTCAGAAAGCCCAAGCGTCACGAGACCTGAGACAGATCTCGGGTATTAGTTTGATGACAGCGAGGCCCCGTGCTTATGGAGTATAAGCGAAGTCCGTCTGGGGACTGTGTGGTGTTGTCGTACTTGTACTTGTATCATCCCTCTCTGCGGTACAAATTTTAAGCACACTCCGTACATGTACTTTCAGCCCAAGAATCTTCCACCTTGTATCCGCAATTTCCAATAAACCGCCGAAGTTGACAGGTCAGAGCCAGATCGCGCGATTTGCCCTAAGAGATCCAGGACCCGGTATGTATTACTCCGGACAGAGCAGTGGCTCGTGTTCTCCGAAAAGCAAAATTACTCGTAACCCCGGCGACTCACCCATTCGCCAGGTCACAACGAAGGTTTGAATTACACAAGGGATAAAGCCCCCTTTGGTTGGTCCGTGACCCGTGGCCCATGGGCCCATCCTTCTCCGTCCTCGCCCGCCAAGGCTCATTTCGTTTGGGACCCCTTCGCTAGCTGTCTGCCGTCCCAACTCATTTGCGACGTGTCTCTGATTGGCCCTTTCCATGCAGGTTCCTGAGTTATCCCCTAGCGTGCTGCGAGGTACCAGTAGTGCCTCACTGTCCAACGTCCAATCAGACGCGTCCATTAGGTCCTTCACATACAAAGTTACGGGTATGTGGGGCGGGGGAAGGGGAGACCCGCCCAAAGCCCCAGGTGGGCATCAAATTTCGACGGAAGCCACGCCAGGTCCCACGACAGGTTCCGCTTTTGGGGCATGCACGAGGCGGCTGAGTTTGCTGTCACGGAAGCTGCGAGTAATGGCACTTGCCTGATGAGGGCATGGCCCCCTGGGCCGACTGCCAAATGTCCCCAGGTCTAGGCCCACCTTCGCCCGACAAGGCAAGGTGTGCGGTAATACTTGTGCAAGTAATGCGCCGACCCCGTCTGGAATTAACCTCATTAACATAACCAAAGCCACCCCCATCCCTGTGGCCAGGGTCGCCCACCGCAGCTAGTTACTGGTAGTACAAGTAGTAAAGTCGGCTGAAATTGGAGCGGCAGGGATCTTTGCTTCTGTCCTGTCCTCCCTTCCTCGCCTCTTCTCCTCCCTCTCCACCTCACACCCGACGATCCTCTTCCCCGGCCCGCGCTCGGTTTTTCTTCTTCCTCGTCGTTCTTTTTTTGCTCCCGTTTTGAAAATCCCTGCTGGCTCATTTCAGCTCTGCTGACGCTTCTCTCTTTTTTACATTTTTCCTTCTTTCGCTCTCACAATCGACTACTTCACATTCATTATCCTCAAACAGTCGTCGCTTGTTATTCAACTGGTCGTGCTAGACTCGACTCTTCTCGCCGCGTTCGACTTCAGTCGTTGACTAAGAAACGATCACCACACGCTCATTCTCACCACAGACCCGCTTATGCCTACGATATACGCGCAAACCACGCTCACTTTATGACAAAAGCCCTTCGGATACATGTCCGCCGCCACTCTCTAAGTCGATCCTGATATCGCACGACTCTCGCCTAGAGGAGCAGAGGTTTTCGTTCTTTACGTCTTCTTGACGAGGCCACTACGGCTATTTTTACTCTCGCGTCAGACACCATGAGGCTCACCAACATCGCGGCGGCCCTGGTGCTGCTCTGCGGTGAGGCGGCTTTCGCCCACCGCCATCTTCACCGACGACACGTCCACAGTCACTCCCCGAAGCGCGCACAACCCTCGCCCGAGGTTGAGAAGCGCGAGGCTACATGCAGCCTGCCCGACCACAGCGATCTTGTCCACGTCCCGGGCGCGCAGAACAACGGGTTTGCTATGAGCCCCGACCAGCCTTGCAAGGATGGGATGTACTGCCCGATTGCCTGCAAGCCTGGCATGGTCATGGCGCAATGGGAACCCGGCTCGACTTATAACTACCCAAGTTCCATGGTGAGTCAACTCCGCCATCGTTTCCACCCGCGTAGAATACGGGTTGGTAATCGCTAACACACTCTCCAGAACGGCGGCTTGTACTGCAATGGTGGGAAGGCGGAGAAGCCCTTCGACAGTAAGCCCTATTGTGTGGATGGAACCGGCTCTGTCCAGGTCGTGAATGAGTGTGGGAAGAAGTTGTCCTTCTGCCAGACAGTTTTGCCCGGCAATGAGGCCATGTTGATCCCTACCATCATCGACGGCACCGCTACCCTCGCCGTACCTGGGACCGACTACTGGGGCTCGACGGCCGCCCAGTAAGTATACACCAAGCACAATCCGGAGAGCTACGCTCCTTCTTCCATGCGTTCAGACTAACGTAATCCTTAGCTACTATATCAACCCCCCCGGCGTAGGTGACGAGGGGTGCATCTGGGGTGACAACTCCCAGCCCATTGGGAACTGGGCCCCTTACGTCGCCGGAGCGAATGCCGATAAGAATGGCCAGACCTTCCTCAAGCTTGGTTGGAACCCCATCTTCGAGTTTGAAGGCGCCGGTCTCGAGAAGAAGCCGCTCAAGTTCGGAGTCCGCGTCGAATGTCCCAGCGGCGGGTGCAACGGACTGCCCTGCGAGATCGATCCGTCCAAGCACAAGCTCGGCGAAGTTGGCAGCAAGCTCGCCACCGAGGGCGCCGGCGGTTCGTCTTTCTGTGTCGTGACCGTCCCGTCTGGCTCCAAGGCCAACATCGTCGTGTTCAGCACGGATGGTTCCGGAGGGGATTACGAGGAAGAGGTACCCGAACCCAGTGCGGCCGACGACAAGCCCACATCTAGCGCACCTACTGAGACCTCGGAGCCGTCGTCGAAGGGAGCAGACAGCGCGTCGCAGTCCACACCGACCCAGACCCGCCCTACCGTCCGGCCTGGTATCTTCCAAGAGAAGGAGACAAGTACCACGGACACCGCGCCTTCAGCTACTGGCACGTCCGATTCACCTCGAGAGAGCGAGCAGTCTAATCCGTCAGATTCAGAGCCGAACGTGGCTCCTGGGCGCCAGTCTAGCGCTGCCTTTGCCGGACTTGTCATTGCGGTGGCCGCTGCCGCCTGTCTCTTCTGATCGACATGACACCTCGCCGCTAGAATAGCGCCAGAACGTGGAGCCGTCGATCTTTGCTGTCTTGACTTCAGCCTTGCTTTTCTACGCACATCTCTTTCTTCTTACGGCAACACGTATCCTGGACTGTCTCGGACCATTCACCGACTCAAGCGCCGATCTCCCTGCGACTCTTCCTACTGTGTCGACAATTATTCTGATGTCGGGGGGACACCGCCCCCATGTATACCGACCGCTCCCGAAACACAGACCCACTTCATTCTCAAGACACTTGTTGGCTTTGGGCCACCGGGTTTCCCTTCCGGCGATCTCGACTTGCCGGTCACTTTCTGATTTTACACTTCCAAGCGCTCTTCACATTCAAACTACATGCAACTCTACTTACAGCCATCTATCGGTGATAGTGTTTATTATTATTGGGTCACCAGCAGCCCCGCACCTCAGCAATCAGTCCTCCCAAGTTGTGTTAGACTCCACGGTCTTGCGCAGTTCTTCTTTTTGATATATACCCCCATTCTTCCGGTCTCGACAAGCCGGAAAGCGTTTGGTACCGGCCACGCCGATTAAGACGCGTTTCTTTTTCTCTTTTCGTCGCTGGGTCTTTCATTGTTGACTCGAGGAGTGAGTGACATGGGAGGCCTATACATATTTGATACCACTGTAAGCTTCTTTAAAACAAAAGGAGCATGCTATAGCATTTTTCTTCTTGTACCTTTATCCCCCCCTCCTTTCCTGTTTTATCCTTCATATACCATGTTTTCACGAGAGGGGGGATATACTTGGTGAATTGTTTGGAGGCTATTCTCTTCTTCTTTTTGCATTGGGGGGACTGGGGCGAGGGACGAGAGCCGGGTTGATCGCTTCGTTTTTTTTTTTACTTCTTTTTCTTGCCTTTTAAGGCTTCTATGGTGGATAGGACAACGATAATTAGGATGATGTCTTCTCATGAATCTATGAACCGGCGGGGGGAGGAGGGCATGTTGTTGTGTGGAGGCCCCCCCTGCCGGCGGAGCTCGCTGGGACAAAAGGCGGCGAGGGGAAATGTGTTAGTATGAGAAAAGGCTGGTCTAGTTAGCGAATTGATGATTTGGGGATACTTTCTTCATCGGTAGCTGAGTTGGGGGAGGCCGCGTTCGTAGTGGTATGTGCACGATGATTGTGATGATGTTGCGAGAGACGTGACTGTGTGGTCAAGCGAACAACACGAGAAGCAAATGTTTAGGTGACTGGTGCCGCTCATGACCATTTATGATGACGATTACCGTTTATACAAGTACAACCATCTGCCCCAAGCAAAGACCATTCCTCCGCTGCTGCTGCGATCCTTTCTCACTATTCCCTCACCCCTTGACCCACCCTGGAACCTCATCCAAGTCGACATCCTCCTCATACCTCCTCTCCCTCACGGCCTTGCTAACAACGGGCCACCCCGCGACGACGGCGCCCTTCGTCTTGGCTCCCATGACGGCGAACTTTTCCATGTCGTGCGCCACGTAGCCGTGCATCAGCCCTTGCTGCACCATGGTCGCGACGGCCATCTCGACGTCCTGGGCCGTGGGGAGGGTGTTCCCCCACACCATGCCCTCATTGGGGCGGAGCTTCCTGGGCCCGCCTGCGGGCGGCGAGAGCGTCGTCGTGGCGTCGGGGCCGGGGAGGGTCGCCAGGGCGGGGGCGTAGCCCTCCATCCGCCTGTGGAGGTATATGGCTGCCGCGAGGAGGTGGGGGAGGTCGAGGAGGGGAGCCTTGCGGGACGCGGGGTCCGAGGGCGGGGTGTACGTCAGGAGGAAGACGCGGCGGGAGAGGGAGCGCCATAGGTAGGGGCGCGGGCGGTGGGTGAGGTGGAGGAGGATGCCGCGCTCGAAGAGCCAGGGCTCGTGGGCGGCGAGGGTGCGCTGGTAGAGGTGGAAGTCGCCCTTGCGGATGGCGTCGCGGAGGGGCGCGAACACGGGCGCTAAGGGCGCTGCCTCGGGGCGGTAGAGGAGGGCCTGGGAGGGGAGGAGGCCGAGGAGGAGCTTGGCGGGGATGAGGTAGGTGAGGATCAGGGTCCGGTGGGTGGTGAAGCTGGGGGGCGTCTGGAGGTAGGCCTCCTCGAGGCAGTTGGCGGCGCGGAGGGCGTGGTTGTTGGAGAAGTTGAAGCGGCCGAGGTAGTAGAGGAAGGTCACCCTCTGGGCGGCGGGGTAGAGGGACAGCGGGGGGGAGTTTGTGGAGATGTTGGTGAAGATTTGCTTGGCGAGGTGGGTTTTCCGGCACTTGGGAGGGAGAATCAGTATGAATGAGAAGGGGAGTAAGGGGGTTAGGGATAGAGGGTAGGCCATGGATGGGACTCACCGCGAACAAGAGCTTGAGCACGAGGTTCGCAAACATGTAGACGCCGACCTTCTTCCCCTCAGGCCGGCTGTTCCTCGCGCTCGACCTGTCCGTCAGGCACGTGGTGAAGATCTTCTGGATGATCTCGGCCGACGTCTCCGCGACGGACTTCCTGCTCTCCTCGTCGCCCGAGCGCAGGCGGCTCGTGAGGTCGGGCCTCTTGTTGAGCATCATGGTGAGCTGGACGAGAACCTCGCTAAGCGACATGCTCGTCTTGAGGAGCATGCCACCGTAGCTCGGGTTCGCAAAAGCCGTGCTGCACGAGCTGTAGAAGAAGAAAACGTATCAGCAAAATCTCGACGCCCACCTCCCGCCTGTCAATTTCTCTCATTTCCCTCACGCGGAAGGGATGAGAATCGAGATAGAAAACTCACTTGACGAGCCCACTCAGCAGCGAATGCGCCTTCACCAGGTCATCGAAGTCAACGTCCCTCCAGAACAGCATGTAGTCCTTCACAAACGTCACGAAGCCGGGCCACGTCGTCCCCTGCCCCTCTTCCACGACGTCGTCCTCGGGGAGGCCCCTTTCCACGGCCGCCTCTAACGCCGCGTCCCCCTTCCCCTTCCCCTTCGGGGCCGCGCCCGCGCCCGCGCCCGCGTTCCCGAACTGCGACTTGAGCTCTGAGGCCAGTGTATAGTACTGCTGCGGCGCCCCGGGCGACACCTGGAGCCAGGCGCGGATGCTGTCGCCGTCCTGAGCGCGCACGAAGCCGCGGAGGTTGACGAGGAACTCGTTGAGCAGGGGCATGGTGGCGTCAATGTAGTTTTTTTGGGGGGGACTATTTCTAACTGTGAGATTCTAAAATATTAATAAGTAAAATGATGGGGGAAGGTGGGACTAGGACTGCGGCGCATGTATGCGCTTGGGCGCGTGGATTGATGATGTATTATCCATGGAGTGAAGTCAGAATTGAGGCGTGGCTAGAGATGGTGAGCTTGCTGGTTAGTGGGTGGATTGAGAGAGAGAACTATGTCACTCGAACAGAAATTTTGGTGTGAGGTACTTATACTTTATTCAATAGCTTGGTGCAGTACTGTGAATATAAGGTATTACCTATGTATTTTCTTCCTGCACCTCACACTGGCACATCTCATGAACCATACAGCAGAATCATCATTTCAACACGGATAGTATTGATCAAGATGTGTTTTTATTTATATTCATAACACATATCGCAATATGTCACATATCCAACTGCCCATGCGCCACACTATCAGACCGGTCTCGCAGAGATATTTCCCCCAAATGCGAGGTGTGAAAAAGCTACGAACTCGGGCTCGGGTTCGGGCTCTGACTCGCTATCTAAAAACTAAAGCTGCCTGTTTTACTCGTTTCTAGTGCTCACATCGCTCCTTCAAACCGACTCGACCCGCTGTACTACGATCGCAGTCGCCGCCCCTCCGCCATTGCAGATCGCCGCCACACCGTACTGGCCCGGCTTCAGCTGATGTAGGAGAGTGGTTAGGATACGCGACCCCGAGCTTCCCAGAGCATGGCCGAGGGAGATGGCCCCACCCAGGGGGTTAACGTTGGCGTTCTCGAGTCCCAGAATCTGAGATGCGGTGTTAGTACACTCCCGACCCCGAAAAGAATATTAGGGGCAAAGATCATCGTTCCCCGGATCAAACTTACCTTCTCGTTGGCCTTGATGACCGCGGCGAAAGCCTCGTTGAACTCCCAAACTGATACCTGGTCCTTGGTGATGCCCGCCCTCTCGAGAGCGATAGGGACGGCCTTCGCGGGGGCGATCGGGAAGTCGATGGGGTCAACTGCCGCGTCCGCATGGCCGCAAATCCTAGCCAGAACCCTCGACCCGGCGCCGAATTCCTGCGCGAGGGCCTTGCTGCCCAGCACCAGTGCGCTGGCGCCGTCGTTGAGAGTCGACGAGTTCGCCGCGGTGACGGTGCCGGTGCCGTCCCGGACGAAGGCCGGCTTCAGCGTAGGCACCTTCTCGAGCTTGATATCGAGATACCCCTCGTCCTTGTCGATCACGACGGATCCCTTCCTGTTCTTGACGGTCACGGGCGCGATCTCCTCTTTGAACGCCCCGGACTTCCACGCGGCCTGCGCCCTCTCGTACGACTGCACGGCGTACTCGTCCTGCATCTCCCTCGTGACGCCGTACTTCTTCGCCGTGTTCTCCGCGCAGTTGCCCATGTGCACCTGGTCATACACGTCGGTCAACCCGTCCTTGATTATCGCGTCCTCCAGCTTGACGTTCCCGAAGGCCGGGAGGCTGCTCGATCGGGGTAGGTAGTACGGCGCCCTCGACATGTTCTCCATGCCGCCGGCGACCTGCGCCTCCGATAGGCCGAGCTGGATGTTCTGTGCGGCGAACACGACGGCCTTGAGTCCGGAGGCGCACACCTTGTTGACGGTGATGGCGTCGACATCGGACGAGAGGCCGGCGAATATCGCGGCCTGGCGAGCCGGTGACTGGCCGACGGACCCCTGGAGGACGTTGCCCATGTATACGTCTGTTATCCTGGACTTGGGCACCTTGGACTTTTCTATCGCCGACTTAATCGCTACGGCGGCAAGCTCGGGGGCTGGCACCGTGGTGAAGGATCCATTGAACTAATACCAGCGGGCTGTTGTCAGCTCGGCATATTCCACCTCCACTTCTCCCCGCTCCTTTGATTCAATCTTGTACCATTCACGTGTCGAGATAAAGAAGAACGGGTAGATTTACCTTGGCAGTGGGCGTCCTTGACGCACTTAGGATGTAGGCATCGCGGACTTCCTGGCGCATGTAAGCGCGGCTCGAGAAGCCTCGGCTCGTGCCGAGCTGCGCGAGTCGCCTGGGGATCGCGGCAGACTGCCGAGCGTATAGAGCGACCATCTTGAGTCGAATGTGTATTTTTCGAGGTTGGAATCCGAACCGGAGGCCAGGAACGAGAATGAGGGGCGAAGGACAGTTATAGGAAAGGAAAGGCCGGGAGTTGCTACACAGATCGGATGGGAGGAGGAACAATCATGTGTCGGCGGCCGACCTGTGTATTCGGCCTACTTCGGCTAAGTGCGGTGGGTGGCGGGACCTACAAGCAACCGTGAATGTGGGACGACCCTTTTCCCCACCATGGCAGTTACAATGGTACCCCACAAGGTTCCGAGTCGGTTCCGAAATAACGTGGGTGCCAATTGATCCCCGCCGCAACGCTTACCAGTGCGTCGTATTCATATGGGTAAGAAAACTAGGTAGCATCTCGCTGGCCGTTGCTTCTCGATTGTTCTCTCAGCCTCTCAGGCGAGATCTCAGCCCGGTAACTTCGTACAGGGGCATACCATGCATGACCGGCACGACCATCGGATCCGCCCTTCGCAGCTAAATCCGACTGGAGCGAGCTGCCTTACATGTCACGTGCTATATCATATGCGACTTTGGTCATTCAGGGGAGGGGAGGGATCCTGGGAGGGAGCCTGATCACCGAGCTGTCAGGCCGGTCCGTGCCCACAAGCATTGAGACCTTGCGTCATTGGCCAAAGCCACTTCCGAACCCACCCTCCCCCCCATTCATACTTTCATTATGGAAGACCAAAGGATTTCATTGACCGAACGCTACCTTAGTAATAATGGCCGCTTTGTAAATCGAACTTGAAGTGTGCCACAGCCAGACTCGATACCCTCGCGTGAGAAGTCGCCCCCTCAATCGACATCTACTGCCTCCAACCATCTAGACACAACGCCTCGCCCACCGTGGTATAACTTTCTCAACAGCCTTCCACCTCGACCTCGTCCTATTCCCGCCTTCTTCAGCCCCGCACCCTACATCACGGCACCCGACCGGCTGCTTCCTCCATACAACCCACACCCCCTCCATCTACAATCATGTCCACCGCAGCCCGACGTCGCCTCATGCGCGACTTCAAGGTCTGTTGCATCTCCCGATCGACTCCCTGGTGTGCATCATCGTCTGTGCATGTATGAGTGCTAATACGCGGCCTTCCTCAAGCGCATGCAAACCGACCCTCCCACCGGTGTCTCTGCTTCTCCAGTTCCAGATAACGTCATGACCTGGTATGGATGCCGTCTCGAACCCTCTACACACACCTATCACGTCCGCCGAGGAGTCGTCATATATCTAACGCTCTCTCGATGATGCAGGAATGCCGTAATTATCGGTCCCGCTGATACCCCCTTCGAGGATGGAACATTCAGGCTTGTGATGCAGTTCGAGGAGCAGTACCCTAATAAGCCACCTGCCGTCAAATTCATCAGCCAAATGTTCCATCCAAACGTCTACGCTACGGGAGAGCTGTGTCTAGATATCCTGCAGAACAGATGGAGCCCTACATACGACGTCGCTGCGGTCCTAACCAGTATCCAGAGGTATGTCCCTGCGAGGGCTCCTCACTACCCCACCCCTACCCCTACTCCTAAAGGCCTTCCTTGGGGCCCGTATGGCTGTTTTCTGGACTAACCCGTTCTCCCGTATAGTCTGCTTAATGACCCAAACACCGGATCCCCAGCGAACGTCGAAGCGTCGAACCTCTACCGGGAAAACCAGAAAGAATACGAAAAGCGCGTCCGGGAAACAGTGGAGAAGTCATGGGAAGAATGAGGTAGCAGTTTTCGAGGGAGGAGAGAACAGTCAACAACCAGAGTCGATCCTCCGTCCATGGCATATCAGAAGGCACCCGCCCACCTCTCGTAATACCGCAACCCATCCGTTGGCCAGGCCTGATCGTTCGGCCCTGCGCCACACGCTTCGGTTATCATTGCTCACAGTACGGAGGTGAGTATTCTTTACCGCTCGGTATTTGATGGCGCTTATGGGATATCTTCTTCCCTTGGATAGGGAGAAAAAGGGGGCGGTTAGGAGTGAAGTGGCGTTCCGTTCCACCACCCCGTTGCTACCACGTTTCGACTCTTTCTTTCTTTTGGCCCGTTCCTTTCTCCGAGTTGAGCGCCAACCCCTTACTGCCTCTCATTTACGCCTTGCTCCAGTGGGGGTACTTTCTCCATTACGACCCTTTCCTATTTTTTTTACCCTTTTTCTTTTGTTTTCTAAGCGGAGTTTAGGAGGAATGGGATAGGGCGAAGGGAGGATGGGATGGTTTATTACTGCATTTACATAGCGCTATACCGTACTAGGCTCGCCTTAACAGATTGTTTTTGGTACACTGACCTGATCCGGTGTCTGGCTGGTTCTGTGATACGAGGGTGGCATTGTCCGACTCGGGAATGTGTTGAGTTGACTGGACCAGAACGAGCTGTACGACTTCCATAAAAAGATTCAGGGTATTACAATCACGCACATGGGCCCTTTGACCTTTGGAAGCGGCTCAGGGTTCGACCCGACACGCATCTTTGGAGTCGTCCTCATTCTCAAGGGCGCCCGCTCTTACGCGAAGTTATTGAGGAATAATCGTTTAATACCTAGCCAGCACCTGCTTTTGGATATCCAGCACAAAGAATGTGGGGCCATATAGGTGGTATGCACGTGCCTCTGTTTATAGTCTTAATAATCCTCCGATGAACCCAGATCAATGCATACCATACCTGCTGAAGGGGAGAAAGTATTGCGGAGGTACTATGCCATGTGGCAAATGTCGAGATAACGGGACGAGGTGCAAAAGTCTATGTTTACCTCCCGTGCCCACCAGGTGGCGCGTCCTCGTGCCAGGTACATGCTATTGTTCAGTTACCTGATTTGGTACCTGTCTCAGGGACGGACCCAAGATCCTCTCTCAGAGTTCCACTGGCGTCGCTGACCCTGAAGTTACATGTAGGCATTGATCGCTGAATCTCTGTACTGGATATTTCACGATGGGTCGGTCGCACCCGCTTCCCTTCCCGGGTGGCGCATTATTGATGGCCCGCCTAATCGTGTGCTACCGTTGGCCCCGGGCGTTTGCCTGGACTGGGCTGCAGAGAGGCTTTGAGGGTCTGGTAGTGGTTGCCGTTTCAACTTCTGTCTAATACCTACACTCTCTCACATTACTCGGATGGGCGGGGTCGAGGTCTGCCGCCGCCGGGTACTCGTTCCAGTACTCTTAGTCCTCCTATATTACGAGTACATGTACTCATCATACTGTGAAACACCGCCGTAAAACTCATTTGGCGTTCCCCCGAAACCCACTAAGAGCAAGCCATCGCTCCTGCCAATTAATCCTGTTGGACACGGGAGGCGCCGCCTTCGCCCAAACCCCGTTGTCGCGTCATCCATCTCAGGCACCACCCAAAGCCGTCCGCCTCCAATCAACTCCTCTCCTTGTTCGTCACTTTCTCTCTTTGTTAGGGGGTCCCTCTTTCCTTGAACATCCGCTCCTTTTTTTTTTTTGTTCCGGGGATTCTGTTTGTCGCCGCCTACCATCTCGGATCTAGGCCTCACGACTCTCGTTCCGTTTCCGTTTCGTACATAAGTGGACCGCTCCTGCCCCGGCACTGACTGGGGCTCCTTGCCCACCGCTTCGTCCGAAAACCCACCACCCCCCTTCCAAGGTCTCCTATTGTGCGGGCACCTCCACAATACCGCCCTCGTCTCCCACCTAGGCCTCTCCCCCCCACCACCCTCCACACCTCCGCCAACCCCCCCTTCCTGCGAACAAGTCCGCCATTCCCGCGCGACATAAACTCTCCGTTCCGCACGCCCTCCGTCGAGCCCCAGGGAACCGTCGCGGTATCCGGCTTGGCCAAGAAGATATAGAGCAGCCTAGACGAGCGCCAATCCCAATCGGAGCATAAACGTTCATTCACGATGTCGAACGCGAATAGCATCAAGGTTGTCGCCCGGTTCCGGCCCCAGAACAAGGTCGAACTGGCGTCGGGCGGCACACCTATTGTGACCTTCGATGGCGATGACACTTGCACAATAGATGTATGACGATAACCCCCAACCCCAACCCCAACCCCCTATGGCCGGGTCCTGCGATGGGCTTTGCCCGTTGGCGGACAGCCCTTCCTAGAGGGAGCGCAAGCGCCCGTGGAAGCAAATACTGACTCTCACCCGCGGTCCACAGTCGAAAGAAGCGTCAGGCTCCTTCACCTTCGATCGCGTGTTTGGTATGGACTCGCAGCAATCCGACATCTTCGACTTCTCTATCCGCAACACCGTCGACGACATTTTAAACGGCTACAATGGAACCGTCTTCGCCTATGGTCAGACCGGTGCCGGAAAGTCGTTCACCATGATGGGAACCAGCATCGACGACGTAGAGAACCGCGGCGTCATCCCCCGCATCATCGAGCAGATCTTCGCGAGCATCATGTCGAGCCCCGGCACCATCGAGTACACCGTGCGCGTGAGCTACATGGAAATCTACATGGAGAGGATTCGCGATCTATTAAATCCCCAAAACGACAACCTCCCCGTTCACGAGGAGAGGAACCGCGGCGTCTATGTCAAGGGCCTCCTCGAGATCTACGTGTCAAGCGTCCAAGAAGTCTACGAGGTCATGCGGAGGGGTGGCTCCGCGCGCGCGGTTGCGGCGACCAACATGAACCAGGAATCATCCCGTTCGCACTCCATATTCGTCGTGACCATCACGCAGAAGAACGTCGAGACCGGATCGGCCAAGAGCGGCCAGCTGTTCCTCGTGGATCTTGCCGGTAGCGAGAAGGTTGGCAAGACGGGCGCAAGCGGGCAGACCCTGGAGGAGGCGAAGAAGATCAACAAGAGTCTGAGTGCCCTCGGCATGGTCATCAACTCCCTAACCGACGGGAAGTCGTCGCACGTCCCGTACAGGGATTCCAAATTGACGCGAATATTGCAGGAGTCCCTTGGTGGAAACAGTCGGACCACCCTGATCATCAACTGTTCTCCCAGCAGTTACAACGACGCCGAGACGCTCAGTACTCTAAGATTCGGTATGAGAGCAAAGGCGATCAAGAACAAGGCCAAGGTCAACGCCGAACTCAGCCCCGCAGAGCTCAAGCAGCTTCTACGGAAAGCGCAGAGCCAGACGGCTTCATTCGAGAACTACATTTCCAGCCTCGAAGGCGAGATCCAGCTATGGCGTTCGGGCGAGTCGGTGCCAAAGGAGAGATGGGTACCCGCTATAAGCGACACGGTCGCCACCACGAAAGCAGCCCCACGCGAGGCCCGACCATCGACTCCGTCGACGCCGTCGAGACTGGCCCCTGAACTGAGGCCCGAGACCCCCTCGCTCGAGCGAGCGGCGACACCAGGCATCCCCCTCGAGAAGGACGAACGGGAGGAGTTCCTGCGCCGCGAAAACGAACTACAAGATCAGCTAGCGGAGAAAGAAAGCCAGGTTGTCAACGCGGAAAAGCAACTGCGGGAAACGAAGGAGGAGTTGGCGTTCCTCAAGGAACACGACAGCAAGATAGGCAAGGAGAACGAAAGGCTAGCGGCCGAGACCAACGAGTTCAAGATGCAGATCGAGCGCGTGACATTCGAGGGCAAAGAGGTTCAGATCTCCATGGACGCGCTGAAGGAGCAGAACTCGGAGCTCACGGCGGAACTCGACGAGGTCAAGCAGCACCTCCTTGAGGCCAAGATGGCCGTCAAGGAATCCAGCGCCGTGCTCGACGAGAAGGAGAAGAAGAAGGCGGAGAAGATGGCCAAGATGATGGCGGGCTTCGACCTCGGCTCCGACACCTTTGGCGACAAGGAGAAGTCGATCGCGGATGCCATTAAGCAGGTCGACGCCCTGCTGGAGCATAGCGCGATCGGCGACGCCATCCCGCCCGAGGAGTTCAAGGAGCTCCGGCAGAGGCTAGTGGAGACGCAGGGCATTGTACGACAGGCGGAACTATCGGCCTATGGGTCCTCGAGCAGCGCAGCGGAGTCCCGCCGGAGACAGGAGCTCGAGCAGCGACTCCAGGCCCTCCAGAGCGAGTACGAGGAGCTCCTCCAACGGAACCTCGGCGACGCCGACGCTGAGGAGATCAAGGGCCGGCTGGAGGCGACCTACGCCAGCAAGCAGAAGGCGCAGGAGAAACTGGCAGAGGATCTCAGGGCGGAGATCGAGCAGAAGAACGCCGACGCGGGACGCATGTCGGCGCTGGTCGAAGAGCTCCAGGAGCGTGTGGCGGCTGGAGGCGCGGCTGCGCCGATGACGAACGGCAAGACGGTGCAGCAGCAGATGGCGGAGTTCGACGCGATGAAGAAGTCGCTCATGCGGGACCTGCAGAACCGGTGCGAGAGGGTGGTGGAGCTGGAGATCTCGCTCGACGAGACGAGGGAGCAGTACAACAACGTGCTCCGGTCGTCCAACAGCCGCGCGCAGCAGAAGAAGATGGCGTTCCTGGAGAGGAACCTCGAGCAGCTGACGCAGGTGCAGAGGCAGCTCGTGGAGCAGAACTCTGCGCTGAAGAAAGAGGTGGCCATCGCTGAGCGCAAGCTCATCGCGCGGAACGAGAGGATCCAGAGCCTGGAGGGCCTGCTGCAGGATAGCCAGGAGAAGATGACGGCCGCAAACCAGAGGTATATGCCCCCCTCCTCTTCTCTTCTTCACTTCTCCAACAGGACTCCCCATTATCTATATCAGATCAGATTATTAACACCATACTAGATTCGAGGTCCAACTAGCCGCGGTAAAGGAGCGCCTAGAAGCTGCAAAGGCAGGCTCGACGCGGGGCCTCGGCTCGCCCGAGGGGATTGGCGGCTTCAGCTTCGCCAACGCCGGCAGCCGCATCGCGAAGCCGCTGAGGGGAGGCGGCGGTGGAGACGGGCCCGCGAACCCGGCCATCTCGTCGCTCCAGGAGGGCGGTGGCAATAAGCGGTCAAGCTGGTTCTTCCAGAAGTCATAGAGTTTTGAAGATGGGACGCCCTGTTGTGTATAGCACAGTGAGGGCCGAGGTAGGGGTTGAGTGAAGCTTTATATATCAGAGGTTGGGGACCAAGGAGGCTGGGGGTGATCCCGGGGGTTGGTTGGCTGGGGCTCTATGATTTGGGACTTGTGTTTTCTTCGCCTCGGGGGTTACTTTGTGGAACATGTTTTGAAATGTCGAGAAGTAGAAACCTGCATGGAGGGGGAGTACGGAGTATTATTGATGTAAGGGGGGTGGAAGGGGTGGGCGTTTTTTTTTTTTCTGGCTGGGCTTAACGACGGGAGAATGGATGAATGAAAGGGGTATCCTCAGATTCTAGATTAGTTGCCGGCAAGACACTCCCCATCAAAGAAGCAAGTTCTCTATCGAAGGCTTATTTTTTCCTACTTACTTCTTCCATACAGGTACAGGTCGGGAGCGGTACCTTCGGATTCTCAACTACATAAGCCCCCGTCCGGTACCGACAGTGAGAACTGTTGGGGGAATATGCTGTTATCCTCGACCTCTTGTTATTCACGGTCTTTCAGCTCTTTCCTATAGCCCACACGGCCTCCTTGCTAACCCTCAGGGTGAAACCTCCCGACCTTCTTCCCCTGTGCGCCTTGTCTGTCTCTTCACCTGACACCTAGTCTTCCAGCCTCCCTACCTTCCCCCGTACGCCTTCAAGGTCCGGCACCTTCAACTCGTTCTGGTTCTGCGCCTCTCCCGCGAAGTGGCGGTGATGATGACGTCCCCCTGACCGAGCTACGCCCGGGGGTATGTCCGCGGTCTTCCAGAACGCGACGGGCCCGACGGGTCCCTCTTCGTCTAAGTCCCTAGAGGCTATTTTAGTTTCCCTGCCTCTCGTATTTCATAGTAGGTGTATCTGTGGGACGCTCACGCTGGGAACCACGATCCGACTGCTCCCCGACCGGACCTGACGCCTCCGATCTGTATGGCCTCGACGCGCCACCTTGCCCTCCCCCTGAAAATGCACGTCATCTCCCACTGGACGTCCCCGCGGGGCGTCGTGCGGCATGACCCTGGAGAAGTGTTAATCTTCCCTTAGCCTAGCTTACGGCGGAGGGACAAAAGGGGAGGAGTCCGGGGAAAGGTTTACCAGTGATATCAAAGAATAGGTTCTCATCGAAAACGCCGTTCATGGGCTGCGCATTCCCCGTGAAGCGCACAACTGGGAGCGACCCAGCATTAGACGGGCCTGGGATCTCGATCTCCGCCGTCTTTAGGTCCATCAGGACGTGCTTCGTGCTCTGCCGGTCGAATAGGTCCCGGGCGTCCACCGGCGGGACCGGGCCCGGCCAGTTAAAGGATCGGAAGGATTGCGGGTCCATGGAAGAGAGAACCTAGTGAGGAGAGAGTCAGTTTCGGGCCTTCTTTTTTTTTTTTCTTTTTCGCGCCGCGCTCTCTCTCACGAGGCGGCTGGCTACCCACCCTAACCCAGGTCCCCGTGATGCCGTACGGATCCGCGGCGATGGCAGCGGGCAGCAGCTCCCTCCCTAGGAAGGGACAGCAGTAGCTATTCGGATAAGAGCCCGAGAAGGGAGGCGCATTCACTAGATATCCCATCTCGTGGCCCATGTCCGCCGTGTTATTCGCCAGCACCACCATCGCGGCCTCGACCCTCGCCCAGTTCACGGCCCCGCTCCCGTCGGCCTTGAACGGGCCCCAGCTCCCGCTGCCGACGTACTCGACTAGGTCGTACACCTTGTACTCCGCCAGCTCGTAGGACTTGTGCGCGTCGTAAATGATCCCGTGCGGCGAGATCCCCCCTCCGTGGGACGTGACTACCTGGCCGTAGAGGCAGTGGTACTTCGCCTCCACGCCGAAGAGGCTATTGCTCGGCCGGGAGACCTCGTCGTGTGGGGTGTGGATGTCGGAGAGGAGGAGGAAGCGGGCCCTCCATGTGCCCTTGTCGAATAGGCGGGATAGGAACAGAACGTTCCGGGAGGGGAGGTGGGTGGGGGAGGATGAGAGGGGGGAGACACCCTGCGCCGGAGTGGCGTTTCTGAGGAGCTTCGCTATGGTTTCTTCGATCGTTTTGCGGTCACGGTACTAAGATGGGCAAATTTATATTAAAACACGCCCGGCCCTGAGTTTCTGGGATCCGGGGAGGGGCGGTTTTCGGTTCTAGGGTCGAAGGGTTGGTTTTAGAGATGTGTACCTACCTTGAACCGAGTCATGGACTCATGGTTATAAGCCCTTAGGGTCAGGGCCAAGTCCTTCACCTCCTGGACCCAGTCGATGTCGTGACCATGTGGCGGACTGTCCTGCCCCGATATAATAAAGTTAGTCAGTGTCCTCAGAAGGCATGCTATACTTATTTATCTTTCCTTCCTTCCTCCTTCTATAGAACGTAGAAGGTAAGAGCTGTCCCCCGGCACAGGGACAATAAACTCGATAAGCTCTTCAGCAAGCTGCTCCCTCCCCCTCCCCTTTCCCCCCTAACCCCTTTTCGTTTCTTCTTCTCAGACTGATACACCCACCCTTTTGCCATATTAATCTACTTACCAGGTTCGAGAGATACACCTTCTTGGAAAGATGGCGCTCGTGAGCCCGGAGGAGGGCATGGATCCTCCTACATGTGAGCGACCAGTACGCAAGACCACCCAGGCCGGACTGGCCGAGAATCTCACAGATCAGGTCGTCTGGGAGGTCTAAGAGGGAAGACATGGTGGCGGCAGCCGTATAGGCTCTGGCATATATAAGTCTGGATCTAGGGGAGAAAGTGTCGAGGCAGCGGCGACCTAGCCGGGGGTAACGATGGAGAGAGCCTCGTGGGTGGATCGAATACGGGAAGGGGATAAATGGGCAGGCAGGGAACTGGAGGAGGTCTCGATAAGAATCATCCTCAGGTATGGAGCGTGAAAAATGCTATGTATGCACCTCAAACTTTCTTTGTCTACAACTGGGCGGGCGCGAAAACCGCCTCCCCCTGGGACAACATCAAAGAAAGGACGCGTTAGTTACAGAATCCCCCCTTCCATGCGCCCCCTGGCCCATTCCCTTTACTTTCGCTTCTGCTTTTCACGTCCGAGAGCAGGACTCAAATACTCCCTCCCTCCTGATTCCTCATGAAACCAGCCGTGGTGCACCCCAGCCTACTCTCACAAGCCGGACCCCAGGACAGAAGGAGTGTAAGTGCCATACATTCATCCCACAGGGGTATCTCGTTTCCGCAAATCCATAAAGAAAAACGCAAAGTTTTGAAACAAACTGTTTCCTACAGACAAACGAACTTCCTAGTGTAGTCCCGATATATACATCCTAGATAGCCACACCCTAGACATTCGATATCAACATAGGGACCCCCCCTTTTCCCATGAAGGACTGGAGGGGAAGAACAAAGGTAGAAATGGTGTATGGAAAAGCCTGTGCTGTGGGATGCCAAAAAATTTCAGATATCCTCCTTCTCCCCCTTCCGCCTTTTATCATACCCCTCACCCAAGCGCTGCCATGATAAACAAAATACAGATACCGCCCAAGAAAGATGAAATCTGGGCGCAAGGTATATAAATAGAAAAGACCTGAAAGGAAACGAATAAAGAGTGAAAAGGGCAAAGGGTATGGGGATATAGTATGATGAGAGAAAAAACAAAACAAAAAAAATTGTAAAGTGGTATCTTTTCTCGTTTGCGGCCAAAAAAGAAACATTCCCGCCTCCGCCGAACTCCCCCCTCCTGAGTCTCCCGCTCCGCCCCTTGGAGCAAGCATCCTTGGTCCCCCTTTGCGCATTTGTACAGAATGGAATTTGGCCTCCCTCCAGGTAAAACAAACAAAGCCGCCGTCCTTTTCCTCTTTCCCCTCCCGCGCCCCCTTGCGCCTGACACTCCCCTCCTTAGGGGACAGACTTCCCTGAATTCAGGGCGATGCAGTTTCCTAGTAATATCCCTCCCTCGTGCAAGAGCTCCCACCTCGTCGACGCGAATGTGCCCCTCAGTACCGTCAGAAGCGCCGTGTTGTTGTTGATCCCCTTCACGAGCTTGAGGTCGTCCGGCGTCTGGATGCCCCCGAACTTGACCAGGTAGTCCCGCACCAGCTGCGCCCTCTCCGCCTCGGTCGCCGGCTGCGGCGCCCCCACACACGGGCCCTCGGTCGCGTACCCGTAGCACCATACCACTAGGACGGCGAAGTACAGGACCCACGGCCTATTCAGCTGCACGTCATCCCGCGCCGAGTACGGCGGTGCGTCGCTTGGCTGCGGGCTGCCCCCGGCCGCCTCGGGCATCAGCACCGCGCACAGGAACTTGAGGGCGTAGAAGGTCGCGTCCCGTGCCTTCGCCGACGGCGCCCACTGCTCCTTCATCCTCCTCTGCGCGCTGTTTAGGTCCTGCGGGCCAATCGTCCTCCCGAGGAGCCTCTTGGCCCGGGCGAATATCTGGCAATCGATGACGTCCACGTGCATGGCCATGTGCGCGAGGTGGTGTAGTACCATTCTGCTCTCCCGCGCCGCGTCGTTCTCCTTCCGCCGTGCCAAGTCGTACGGGTTGCTGGACGCCTCCTCGCGCTCGAGCGCCTTATCGAAGTCGATCTTCCAGCTGTCGAAGGCCCGGTTCAGCGTGCCGCGCCACTTGTCCCGCCCGCCGAGCGCCATCGATACGCCGCCGCCGAGGACGTTTACCTGCAGGTCGCGCTGGTTCATGTGCCACGTCACGCTCAGGAGGCCCGCCATGAGCACCATGCGGCCGAACGAGTTCGTCTGCACCTCCATCCCGCTCAGAGTCTTCTTTAGGCCCTCGAGGAAGGATATGGGCTTAATCTTGTTGGACATCAGGTTCGCTTCGATCCTGCCCACCTCCGCGCTGCTGGCCGCCTTCCACAGGTTTTCGTCGCAGGGTAACGGGAGCCTCATCTCGTGCGCCACCATGACGGTCGAGTGGCCGAACATGGTCGCGTGTATCGAGTCGATCACAAAGGCCGCGAAGGCCGCCCGGCGCGTCGCCTCGTTGGTGATCCAGTGGTTCCACCACTCGTCCGGCGTCGCGGCCCCCGACGCCGAGGATTGGCGGGACCCGTTCGCCCCCGCCCGCGGATCCGCCGGGTTGGGCGGCGAATCGAGTGCCGATTTCCCGATGAGGGACCGCCCGCGGCGCATCAGGGTGATGGTGGTGGCATGGTGGATATGTGCTCTCTCGTGGAGCCCGCGAGTCGAGTACATCTTCTCGTACAGCTCCAGGAGAAGCAACGACTGGAACAGCCAGAGCTTGGCCGGCGGCCGGAAGCTAGGGTCCATGAAGATCTCCCACCGTATGTGCCAGGCGAGGAAGTTCGACACCTTCGACCCCGCCTGCGTCACCTCCGTGCCGTGCGTCTTGTCCAGGCACGCAGCCCCGATCGTCATCATCGCTATCAGTAGTATGTTGGGGGTCTTGTCAGGTGAAAAGGTAGGCTTGTGGAGGATGGGCATCTGGTCGCTGAAATTCAGCCAGTAAGACCCGATGTACGCCTGCATCATCCTCTTGCTGAGCATGTGATCGTCCTGAGTCTGGTCGCCCTCGACGACGTAATCCCGGTGCCGCTCCGAAGGCGCGCGGCCCATCTCGAGGAAACGGTCCCGGATGAACTCGAAAACCTCATTACTCTTCTCATCCGAGATTGTGGCCTCGGGGAGGTTCTGGTCGAGTATGCTGGAGACGGCCATGACCTGCTGCGGTGCTGCGGGGAAGTAGCCGAGCGAGGCTCCCTCATTTCCGAGGAATGGGACGCTCGCATAATTGTTCGAGTACTCCAAATAACTGCCGATGTTCATTAGTATGGGCTAAATAGTGATATTTCACACCAAGACCTCCCGATGCGCAGGGGATAGATAGATTTACTTTTGTGTGTGCGGGTACCCTTGGCCCATCACAGGCCCAATAGTTGGCGAGTTATTACCGTTTGTGTTGTTGCTGCTCTCGTTGAACAGGAACTGAACAAAGTCTTCCGGGAGGAAATGAGGCGAGTTGTTTAGTATACTCTCATTACCAAATACAGGTAGCGTTTGATTCGTTGACATGTCCAACATCATCATATCTCCGGCTGACTGCTGGCCATTGTCGGAGAAGTCGCCAGACGTGACGGGGGCATAGTGCTGCTCTTGCTCGCGAGGGGCCGTTTCCGAGAAGTTGGAGGGTGGCAGGGTAAACGGAGTGAAGTTCTGCTGGGGGCCGGCGTAGCCGACGGTCTGAGGGGTGGTAGTGTGCTGACCGTGGAACCCCTGCTGTGTCGACGCCGGCGAGAGGACGCCGTAGGAGTTGACGTTGGTCTGTATCGATGGCCTCTGGGGTGCGGTGACTGAGTGAAAGGAGCCACGACGTGCACCAGGAGTGCCATATGCGGCATCCTGGCGTACGTAACTATCGACACCGTTCGAGCCAGGGCCGGCCGAGAATATAGGAGGAGGGGTGTGCGCGACAGGACTATAAGGGCTGCCCATATGGTCCTTGGGAGATTGGTACGAAATGGAGGCCGACCTGATGTTGGAAGAGTAGCCCGGCCCCGGGCGGCCTGTGTCCGGGGATGCCGACCCGGTGTGAACGAAGGGGGGGGGTCTCCCGCCGGAGAATACCGGGCGAGTGAGTCTTTTCGACTTAGGGACGAGCCCTTGGCGGTATGGCGATCCTTGTGGCGGTTACACAGGTCAAGCCTGACAAAGGACCGCGTACAGTCAGGATAGTCGCACCTATAATGCTGTTTCGGGTTGTGGTTTAGTTGATGGCGATATCTGTAGTTATCACATTAGTTCGAGGACAATCCCAAAACTCGAGTTGGGGCACGCGGAGAATAGCCACACGGCACGATGGCAAGGGGGTGGAGGAGGCAGGTCCTTACAGATGTTCGGCTCTCGAGTAACTCTTCCCACAACCTTCTGTTGGACATTCGAACTTTTTGTCCAGGCCCTTACGACTCCGTCGTCTCTTGCGACTAGGGCCGTCTGAGTTCACATGGTTCCCATCTCCACTTCCGTCGCCGCCTAGGTCGTCGCCGTCGTTCTCCGGGGATCGGCTCCTGCGGCGCCCCCTCTCCCCGTCATACCCGGGGTTCAACTCAGGCGGCGAGTTCGAGTGCCTGTCCTGTCCTGCCATCATAGACGAGCTGGCGGGCGACACTGGCAGGACGGGCTTGATATCATCTATGTCGTGAGCGGCAGCTACCGTAGCCATGGCCCCAAGAGTCGAAATCGGTATTGATTTTCTCGCCTCTGTACACGGTGGGGTTTCGCAATCGGGAATGAAAAGGGCGGGCGGGGGATGGGGTTTTAGGACTGTGTTACGTTTGTGGGGTAGACGCTTGGGGTGAGAGAGAGGGGGGGGGGAGGTGGAGGTGATTCAGACGGCGCGCGCTCACTAGTTCCGGGGTATGGGGCAGCCTAGTACGAGCGCAGGGGATACTCGGGGCGCGCGTTGGTGGCAGGAACAGATGTAGAGAGCCACTCCGTATTCGTCGATCGTGCGCATCGAGCGCTTTTCGTCGCGTTACACTGCGGCCAGGTGCCAGCTCCGGTTCACGAAAGGAATCGCACACACAGTCGGCGGCCGTGTGTGGTGAGGGGTGAGGAGGCAGGTCGGAACGGGACGGACAAACGAGGTGGACGAACGAGATGGAGGGTGGAGCAGCTGCTGGGTGGTGCTAGTACGAGTGTGAGTACGGACGGTAAAGACAGCAATGGACTCGCTTCGTCGTCAGTCCGAAATTCGTGTCGGTGGCGATCCAAGAAAAAAAAGATTCACCAAGCCAAAAACCCGGCGACGCAGTCTCGTGGCATGGCTTCTCGGGGGACCAGTGGGGGGTTCAGCCGCCGGGGGTTGGGAATTTCGGTGGTTCGGGGGCTTCGCTTCGCGCCTCGGGCGGATGGTGGGTGGTGCTGTGATGCGATTAAGCTCGTTTGTGAGCTGGCGTGGCCCGATATTTGACTCGTCGCTGGTGGCGTCGTGTGGGGTCGTTGGTTCCTGGATGAAAATGGTTCGCGAACTACTGAGGGGAAGTAGAGGAGGAAGGAAGGAAGAAGACGTTTTTGTTCGCCTTTCTTCTTTTTCGGTCGGATTCGCAAGGAGGTGGTGTACGAAAACGGCCGGTTGTTTTACGGGCTTAGCCAGAGAGCTGGGAGGGGCAAGGAGAAGGCAGGTATGAGATTCCGGTAGAGTAGATAAAGTCGGATGATGGGACAGAAGTAAAAAGATGGGGTCGAGGCTCGGTAGCGAGTAGCGAGCTACTGTAGGAAAGAGGGTTTGCGTATGTGACCTAATGTACAAGTACGGGTACAAGTAGTTGCCCGCTGCTACGAGGTAATTACGAGTACATACGGGACGGGGAGAGTCCAGGTGAAGACTCCGAGTACAAGGAGGCCGTTCGCTATTTGCTATTCGCTGCCTCTGGCGGTGCGGAAAATCGGAATGGGTCTGGTGCATAATAACGCTGCGTCGAGGGGAAGGGGGAAGGTGCGCTGGAGGAAATGCCAGGGTCCATTTCTCCAAAGTGATGTCGCACGGCCGCTTTGGACAAGAACGGGTTCTCCCACTCCACTCTTTTCCCAGCACATTAGCGGCGGCCCGCCAAGTCACCCACCCATCAATACCTGGACGGGATCTCCCCGGCAAGATCCATGCTGTTGCGGGCGATCCCCTGGCCTGGAGCTTTCGCCCAAAATAAGACGACGGAATCGTGGGGTGCTTGGCGTGCTGTAGTACAAGCGCGAGCACGAGTACGAACTCTCCAAACACCAACAGAATTATTCACCTCGCCCATGCAAGTAAATCACTGGAACGAGAGGTATTCCCAAGGGTATTGAGTACTAGTATTGAAGTAGGTCGGTAGGGTCTACCTTGGAACTAGTTCCAAGTAAACCCCGAGGGGGTCTCCCCTTCCTCCCATTGATCTGGGGGGGGCGGGGGTTAGCATACTTGTACTTGTACCAAAGTAGTGTAGTGGAAGTATTTCAAGCGCAGACTAAGAGACACTTGTACCTGTTGCCTATTTTGTGGAACCTGGGATCAAGTACTTTAGTACTCGTAGCAAAGTAGGTAGCCCCTTCCCGTCGAGTCTTACATTGTACCATTCTATTGCGGAGGCTCGAGACGTCGGACATCACAGAGGAGAATACTGGTTGTGCGAATGCCTTCACGCCTCATACGACATTGACATTCAAGCAGAGCAACTATGCGCTGTACTTCGGGCGTGACTCGTGAACGACAGCTTGCCAGGATCGAGACAAGACATCCATCCATGGATCGGTACTCCGTACAAGTACTTTTATTGCACCGGTCCCTCCCATTATTACTCTCCGGTCCCAACGGCCGGTCACCACCGACGCCACCACAAAAGCCATTGTTTTCCTGGGGCGGCCCCCCGGGTGGCGGCAACTCATACCCGTACTCGTACCCGTACTTACTTGTATTACATGTAGCTGTAATTCGAACCAGTTCTTTGATGTTGATGGCGTATGAGTCCTGTACACCCTACGATTGTGCGCCTGAGATGCCAAATATTGACGGCCGCAATCCGGGTGTAGCCGTTAGATTCTCATCTGCCAACGATAACTTGCCAAGACTCGTAAACCGGATATCAGGACCGCCGTTAAGAGACAACGTGCGGCTAGCAATACAGGGGCTCGTGTTACTAATACTACATATTCTGCAGCAACTTTTTCGCGCGCGAATTGGGTCCATCCTTACATGTATTAATAAGTCTGGGGGAGTGAGTGCTTCTTGTCTATGGTGGAGTATAACTATTATTGCTGAGTCGGTTAACTGTACTTATACTCAGAAACAAGTACGGAGTACGAGTAGGGCTACTTCTCCTCTTCCTCCACTTTCCACTGGCAGGGCCGCCCCCAGCATCTGAGTTCGTCGGAGTACAAGTACTCGTACACCGGGCCAGGCGGGCACGGCGGCTGGTCAAATGTGTTCAATGGCCGGCCCAAGTCGGGCATTTGGACGCCTTCCCTCCGTCAGCCGGGGTGGAGGGTGGTTCCTGCAAGAGGACTATTTCGGCCAAGGAGGCGCTTCATGCAGAAGTGAGGAACGGGGCATTCCCCGCCCCCCCCCGCCCCGACGAGAGAGAGAGAAGAAAGGAAAGAAAGGAAAGCAAAGGACATCGAGCTGACAGTTTTTTCCTTCCTCCTCTCCTGTGCGCCATTTTCCTCCTTTGTTGGGTCAAGGCTGGCATTAATAGGGTAAGGATTGTCGCGCTGGGCCAAAGGGCCGGAGGATAATCCTTTTGGCGCCTCTCGGGTTATTGGATGCTAAACCTCGTCTCCTTTCATCGATCGGCCATTAAATATTGCTTTTCTCGCGATGGTGGAACTCGAGGGGGCGACACACACCCACCCAGCCCACTCCAGCTGTTCTGGAACAGCATGGAGTTCTTCCCCACTCTGTATTTGTAATTATGAGTGCTTGTACTGTACGTACTGAGTCTTACCTGGAGTGAGCAAGCGAAACAGCCCGCCTCCTACTTCCTCGCACAGCATGCATCCGGGATATGATGCAGGGGTGAAGCATCGCAGCGTGGGGAGAGGACATTAGTAGCGGCGCGTGGAGCAACTTACTACTCCTGTCCTCGTACAAGAGACCTGCAAGAACCTGGACTCATCGATGGGTGGGACCCAACTACCCTGGCTTCCGCTGTGGGTGAGGACGTGCACCCTTAATCTGCCCCACCGTACTCCGTACAGGCAAGTAAGTACGGAGCGGAGGTCGAACAGAAATATTGGTGAGGCGAAGGATGATCTGGGGTCGAGAATCTCCGCGGAGGGGGGGGCGGAGGGGAGAGTGGGGGGCGTAAGAGCAGATGTCTCCTCAAATTAATTTTCCTCGAACGGACTGCGCTGGAGGGTACGGTGACCCCCCCGGCCACGACGCTCCCATGCCACCTCTCTCTCCGTCTCCACTCGATGGGCGGGGGCCTCAAGAGGTACAGATACTTTACATTCGCTAGTCTGGATCCATCCGGGTGGTGTGTGGTGGCGCCCCCCCCGAGCGAGATGGGGTGTGATGTGCAGAAAATGCTACCCACACTAGTGGTAGAATCCCTTGCAATTGGCTGGTACCGCGGTGCCCACACGGCAGGAGGGTGGGCCATAGCTTTGGTTCTAGTTGGATCCCCGGAGCTACGAATAACTAGTATTTGGCCTAGCAGGGGATATGGGGCACATGAATGAAATGGCATCTCCGTCCACCCAACCTCAGGGAAGTAGTACGAAGGTTACTTGCACTGTACTTGTGTGACATAGCACAGATTCTTCAGGTCTCGCGCCCTTCGTAGAAGCGTCGTGGGAATCGGCGTTCATGGATATGCAAATGTAAATGATCGAACGCAAGACTTAGTGAACAGCGGACTCGGTCCTCAGACAATGTATAAATATTCGTGCTAGTATGGGGGATGGGGACGAGTAGCACAAATATCTACTCGTTCAAGTAGCGATGCGATGGGGAAGCTTTGGCGGAGATGTTAGCCTCATATTACTCTGTACTTGTAAGCGCACTCTTAGGTTCCACAACTCCACTATCTACGAGACACCGCTGGCCTTCTAGACGATGTTCGTCGAACGATGTCTAGCGCAAGATGCTCTTGGCTTTCTGAGATTTGCGCGGTCAAAGTTGTTTATGAGGATCTCCTTCCTTTGACGCCACTGGCATCCTCAACCCGTCAGTCAAGCGTTCCGAGCAGACAACCAAGCCAGTACTGAGTACTGAGGTAGCACCGCCAAGACACCGACTCGTGGATTGATGCCCTGGCTAAAACACCTATGAGCATCCATGGAGACCTATGGATAGTATTATTGATTACGTATCGAAATGGTTTCTGTTGTCCAGGGATCGTCGTGTAATCCTTGACCGTATTGGAGCCCTCCCCCCTGGTAAGTGAGGCGACGTCCATGTCCGGGGTACCAGTGTCCCCGCGCTGCAAAACCCCCGCGCTTCTCTGTCATCCCCCACGAGTCAGCTTGTCTCAGCCCAGGTGGCCTGTCACAACGGGACCTCACCGACGATACGGATCACCTGACCTGGCAGCCTGGCGCCTGCTTTGCGGGTCCCTTCGTTTGGTCGCGTGAGCACCAGTTAGGTGTCACGCTAGGAATATAAGTAAACTGCTGGCCCAAGCTTCGTCCGTAACCACGAGAACCTCCCTAGCCGAAGAGGGCTTTTAACCAGAAGGCCAGGAAAGCGGGCGAGCGAGGCGGGAGGGAGGGAGCTAAAAACAGTACATACTTGTACAAAGTCTCCACGCACGCGGCATACCCGAGCTGTCGGGTGCCACCGAAACATCCAAGGCCACATTAGCGATCTCCTGCGATTTCTGTGGGAACCCCCACGCGGGGTGCGCACGATTCGGGCCTCTCCCCGGATTTTGAAGTACTCCGTGAAGAGCAACACGACGCTCGTGGGGTGTTTACACGTGAGTACCGTACCACCCCAACCTACCCGTACATTACTCAGTCCTTGGATACGAGGTACGTGGTACGAGCGGAGAACCTTGACCTTGTCCGATCGGTGAGAAGGAGAGCAGACCTATCCGTCCGTTCTTGCAAGGCAATTGTCCCGCCATCCTCCGCCGAGGACGCCCACCCGGCTGTGCATCGAAACAACACATCCGTCTGGCCGGTCAACTCCTCCGCGCAATAGGCATGTCCAGCCGATTCCCGGCAGGGTAGATGTCTGGAGAGCATGGCTAAGCCAACCAGCGAGAGAGGTGTGTAATCAAAGGATGCCGGCGAATCCCCCCATGGTGCCGCCGGGGCGCCTTGCTTGGATATCCTCTGCCCTGGATGGCCTCTTCTGTGCGCTCTCGCGTGCTCCAAACCGCGACTGGTCAGATTGAGGCCGACAGGCTGGCATGATGATGCAGGTCTCCAAGAGTGGAAACCGGCAGAGACCTTTCGTCCTTCCCCGCCCCCAACGATTGGCATTTCCCTCACACTGCAGGATACACCCCGCGTGCTAATTACAAATCCGGGATGCTCAGTGAAGGAGATCTCGATATTTCCCCTCGAAGGATTCGTGCCAATGCAAGTAAATGGCTCGGCCCGAGCTCTGCTCAGGTGCCCTTGAGCGCGCTTCTTCATGACTGCGGTGTCCGTAGCAGCCACGAGAGCAGCGTCAACGTTTCAGAAGGTCCGTATAGACCAAGGAGGTGGGCTTACTTTGATGGGCCTTTTTTGTTGGATATCCAGGTCGGGTCCTAGGGTTTTAACTAACCACCAACGCCTGTTGTCGTAGGATTGGGAAACCAGTAGGTAGCGGGACCTCTTTTTTTTTTTTTTTTTTTTGCCCGGGCATGGTTCAAGCCTCATGGCATGATAGACCGTTTCATTCGCATTCTCAGATCCGGAAGCAAACCTGGGCGCGAATAAAGCTTAAATTCGGGGTAGAAAACTATCATGGCCACAGACATCCTTATACTTGAAGCATTCTGTTGTTATATTGTGCGGGTCGGTGGGGGCGGGGGCGGGGTGGGGGAAACTGAAGGGCCGCCCTTCGTTGGTTGAGAGCTCTCCCTGGACCCTTAAAATATGCCGACATTGAACCGATGTCACCGGTTGGCAGCAGATATTACCCCCAATACTTTGCAATTTGTATACCCGGCGAGAGGCTAAGCACCAGAAACGGTTTAATTGGTCTAGTGTACAGGAAGTGACGTCGGAGCATGAGCACTTCCCACAGCTCAAATTTCCACCCTTTATCCAAGGCGCCCCGAACCCCCGATTGAATCCCGTCGGACGACCCAAGCCACAGCGCGCGAACCACTCTTTCGACAATGTGACTTTTCAACCCCACAAGCTACTACCTTTTCGTGATTCATCGTCCTCGCCTGCGAAGCCCTCTCTTCTCTTTTTACAAGAAGTTAACCACCCAAACTCGAAATCGCTTTGGTACCGCCGTCCTAACTCCTCTCGACGCCGAACACGATTGCCGCCCTTGGTCCCCGCTTGCGTCGAACCCCGACCCCCTTCCCACCTAGTCATTCCGATGGCACCCACAAAGTCCTCGCGGAACGCGGCGGCGAATGACGACAAGGACAATAAGGAAAAGGACAAGTCAGGTGCTTTGGGCCCACAGAACACAAATGGCAAGATGCGCCGCGTAGCGAGCCAGCAGCAGGCCGCGCGAGACCAGCAAGCCAACTCCGCTCCAGCCCAGCCCACAACACCGCAAGAACCCGTCAGTGTGAGTCCTCCTCCCCCTCCCGCCCGTCCACTCCCCGGCCCGAGTGCCTCTTACGCCGTCCCCGTCGCCTCCTCTTCCCCCCTTTTCTGCCCAAGACGCGGCTGACATTTCGCCCCCGCCCGGAACAGGTCCAGTGGCACAACCTCGACCGCAAATTCCTCCACGCCTACTGCCGCGAGTATAATCTCGACACTCCCTTCGCCTTTGAAGAGTCCTACCGCCACTTCGTCTTCGCGCGGGCGGCGGGCATCGGCCACCAATCTCCGACGATGGCCCGCCGGAAACGGCAGCAGCAGCGGCAGACGAAGGAGCAGCTCGCGCTCGCGGTCCGGAAGCACTTCAACAGTATCGGTGTTCAGGAGAACGACGTCATCGTCGATTTGATACACGCAATTCACGATCGCGGCGATAAGAAGGCGGCGAGATCCCCCGCCGAGGGGTCATAGGTAAGACCGCTGGGAGTCGATATTCACCGGTGGCATTCTTTTTTTTTCTTTCTCTTCGGCTTGGGCTTGGGCTTAGCATGGTTTTGGAAACGCTATCGCCGCGGCATGTGGGGTGGAACCTTATTCTCTGTTTTTTTTTCTTCTTCTTTTCTTTCTTTCTTTGGGAACTTTATCGTTACGGCGTTACAGGAGGCGGGTTGGAGTCATCTTTATATACCACGATCGTCCCCCCCTTTGGTACATCCCCAGGATGCACAGCACGGGGTCATTCGGCATGGTCATACCCCAGATACCACGGACACGGGGCGGGCTGGTGATACGAGGCAGCACATGTTTATGCTAGTCATGGCGCCTATCGATAGGATATGCGAGACCCGGCGGCGAGCGCGGCATTTGAATGGAATATTGGTGTTTAACGAGAGTGGCCAGATCTCGCGTAACCCTGTGTTTGCTCCAAAGTGCCAGGACCTACAAAGAACCGGAATTCGGGAAGTTCGAACTACTCGAGGTGGCGGGGGGCGTCGCTAGAGAAGCTAGCGCATTGCGGTTGCTTGGCCTGCCAGCATTCGCCGGGGTGGCTTTCATAGCCCACATATCCAAAAGTCCATCTTACGACGCATTCCTGGTGCGCATTGTAAGGGGATATAAGCACGTGTAGCTACTGGCGGGCCATGTACTCCGCGTAGCACGGCCCTGTCTTGTCTAACTGAGAAGTAGCTATCGCCCGCGACATCTCGAACGCGAACATGACGCCCGAACGCGAATCTTGTTCATCCGATGGATGCCTCAGTATCGGGGAAAGCGTCGGGTAAAAACGGTCTTTCACAGGGGACTAAGCTCCAAAGGAGTGTGACATCGGACGAACTTGTAGTAGAGCGGGCCCACCAAGGTGGCTTTCCACGTGACAGCATTTTCGAGAAACCAATGGAGACCTCTAGTTACCCAATGCTCCCTGGCGAATTACCGATCCGCATCATAAAAAAGATTTTGGTATTCGTCCCGCGTCACCGTGTGCGACAGACAAGCTCACGTCGAACCCAAAGTCTCCCAATTTCCGTGAGAGCTTCTGGTGAAGCACGGCAAAAACGCAATGAATTCGACCCTCGTAACGAAGTCCGCGCTCCCCAGGCGCATCCTGACGCATAGCTCTACTTGCCGCGCTGCCAAGGTGCAGGAGCGCATTCATCATGGACGGCAGCAAGCTCGCAGCATCGCGACCGGCCAAAGTCGGCCCCGGCCGCGGTCGGTAATATCCAACGCCTGCATCGCCAAACGGGTGAGTTCCCTATGCCCGCCATATCCACCCCCCCTCTACTCTGCCTTGAGCTGTCCCACCCCGCCCCCCCCCTGCCCTAACTGACACCGCGAGATGATTAGACCTTCCACGCATCCAACACCCTTTCCGCCCCCCCGAAAGACCCCTACAAGGCCCTCGGAGTCAACAAGAGCGCGACGGCCAGCGAGATCAAGAAGGCGTACTACGGCCTAGCCAAGAAATACCACCCCGACACGAACAAGGACCCCACGGCGAAAGAGAAGTTTACGGAAATCCAGTCCGCGTACGAGGTCCTCTCCGACCCCGCGAAGCGCCAGCAATACGACCAGTTTGGCGCCGCCGGATTCGACGCCCATGGCGGCCACCCGGGACCGGGCGCGGATCCGTTCGGGGGCGCGAACCCGTTCACTGGCGGAGGCCGCGGCGGCTTCGGAGGCGGCTTCAACTTCGACGACCTGTTCCACGCCTTCGGCGGCGGGGGCGGTCCGTTCGGGCAACAGGCGAGAGGGCGGAATCCGTTCCAGCAGGAGATACTGGTCGGTGACAATATCGAGGTGCAGACGAACATATCCTTCATGGAAGCCGCGCTGGGCACTCGTAAGAAGGTTACGATATCGCCGTACGTCACTTGCGGGACCTGCTCCGGCAATGGCATGAAGGCCGGGGCGAAGCGCTCGTCGTGCGGCGTCTGCGGCGGGTCGGGCACGAGGGTGCACTTCACCCAAGGCGGCTTCCAGATGGCGTCGACGTGCTCCGCGTGCAGCGGGACCGGCTCGTCTATCCCGCGGGGATCGGCGTGCGGCTCGTGTGCGGGCGACGGGGTGGTGAGGCAGAAGAAGACTATTAACGTCGATATCCCGGCGGGCGTGGAGGACGGTATGCGTCTCAGGATCGACGGCGCGGGCGACTCCCCGCCGACGGGTCAGGTCGAGGACGGGACCGTCCGGTCCAAGAGGGGGGACCTCTACGTCCTCATCCGGGTTGCCGCGGACCCCAAGTTCCGCAGGGCCGGCTCCGACATCCTCTATACCGCCACCATCCCCCTGCCCACGGCGATCCTCGGCGGCGAGGTCGCCATCCCGACGCTGACGGGCGAGGTCAAGGTAAAGGTCGCAACGGGCACCAACACGGGCGACCGGATCACACTGCCGGGGATGGGAATGAAGAAGCTGCACGGAAGGGGAGGCTCCGGTGACCTGAAGGTGGAGTACCGCATCAACATGCCCAAGTATCTCTCGGCGAACCAGAGAGTCCTGGCGGAGATGTTTGCGGAGGAGATGGGGGACAAGACGGCGAAGAGGATCATGAATGTCTCGCGGGGGTAAGTTCTTCTTCGTGCTCCCTCATCCCTTTCACCCCTCCTTTCACCCGAGGTTGCTTGCACGCCTTTTTTCCCACCGCTGGTCCGACTAACTCGTTTTCTCTCCTCCTAATAGCGCGTCCGATCCTGATTCGCACAAAAACGAAGGGTGGATGAAGTCGATCTGGCACACTTTGACCAACCACCCGGCCCATCAGAAGCCCTCGGACAAGGACTCGGACGCCAATAAGGACTCGACCGCTGGCAAGGACACCTCGACTGACTCTAAAGGCGAGGACGACTCTAAGAAGTCATCCGGCCCGGGATCCGGATCCGCCTAAGCCGTGATGATGTCACCCCCGATGACCCCTTGTCCCCCCTTGCCGTGGGGATGTCGTCACGAAAATACGGGAAGGGGTGGCTTAGCGATTTGCATTGAACGGTGTTTATGGAAGGCTAGACTTGTTTTTTTGCTCACTGTTTTGTCACTGCTGTTTTGCGTCTGTGGAGAAAACGGCGTCCCCAGAAGGATGGCTTTACCCCCGGCAATCGTGGAAACGGAGAGGCTTCGAGTTGGCAGCAGGATAGCACGGTCTTTCGTCTCTTTACGAGTCGATGCCATGCCTCTGCGTGTACTATCATGTCCTTGTTGCTCGATCTTCTGCTCTTGTATACTACTACATCTTGTACCAGATTAGACCTTCCGGAGGTGCGATCGGGATGATCGCGCCTGAAGCCCCCTCCCCTCGTTATGTCTGTAATATATAAATAGAATATAGGAACCATCCCTGAAATGTACTAATAGAAGTTAATTCAGTTCGGGGGCCAATGGTGCCCACTCGCTGTGCCGAACATAAGTTGGGGATAGACAAACATAGGGAGGGAAGATACGCCGAGGTATAAAAAAGAAGAATGGGAGAAACGAGATGCATAGATCGGTGGGTGGGAAAATATGAAAAAAGAAAAAAAAATTGGTAGTAACGATCAGCAGGAACAATTGTGTATAATTTCATTGTTCGCCCATCGGTCGTATATCCGATGGGCGTCAATTCCCTTTTTCCTCATCATATCGAGATGCAAGCACCAAAAAGAATTTGTGACAACTGCGCGATTCGAACGCGCGCCTCTTTCGAGACTAGAATGCAACCCGCAGAAGCGGGCAAGAGAACTTAATTCTTGAGTCTAGCGCCTTAGACCGCTCGGCCAAGTTGCCTGTTGGGGTGGGAATTCTTTGCGTAGCGGTGTATAAGCAGGCCCCTCCGCCCGCCCTCTGCCCCGCCTTCCCTCTCCCCTCTCTTCCCCTCATGCTCCTGTCACCATCTGTGACTTCCCTGCAGAGGTGCATTGGTTGGCCAAGAACGCTCCGTGTTGGGGGTCTCAACACCCGCCCAGCGCCTATTTCTGGCGTGTGGCCCGTGGGTAAATCCTCCATTGAGGAAGCCATGCGCCAATCTTGTCCGAATCAGAGGTGCAACCCACCCCGCCAAGTGGGCGGCTAGACACAACCCCCCAATGCTGCTGCCTCGAGTAGATTCGTTACGCGCCTCAGCTACGACGAGATGGGATCGGGCCTGCGCTCTGTCGGGTGCCCGTCGTGCAAATATCCCTCTTAGTGATGCTACCTATATGGATTGGGTTTTTTTTATTCTTCACCGGCATATATTACCGTGCTTATCATTAATGGGACTGCTCGTATAACAGACATATCACATGTCCTGAGTCAATCCGTCGGGTCGCAATTTCATCACCATAAACTGAGGAGGACCCCGCTTCTACCTCGTACCTGTGCTCTCAGCACCACCAACCCCCGTTCTATACATCATACCGGCAGGTGCACTGCACCTCGTACTTGTACCCACGGAACCACCCCAAGCCTGGCTGAACCGACTCCGAGCTTAATAAGGAAGAAGACAATCCTCCTCCTCCTTTGTCGATATCTCCCGCTCGCCGCTCGAGGGTCACGTAGAAAAGGCCTCGTCACCCGCCGACACTGTGCGACCTCATCTCCTCGCTGCCTGAGGGGGTGTCAGCGACTTTAACTTTGCCTTGTTTGTCCCTTTTGTTCGTCCTCTTTCGCAGTTTCGCCAGCCACTTTTCTTTCCCCGCAATCCCAAACGTACGTTGTCATAATCGCCTGCACCTCGCCGCCTGGTCCCGAGGCCCTTATGCGACCCGACCGCGCCACCGCAACTCAACTCGCCGTAGGGCTCTGATCCGATATCAGATATCCCCCCCCCCCCAAACCACCACTCCCAAAGGCTCCTCGGCCCCCTCCGCCGAGATCCCCCTCCCACAATGCCTCAAGCACCTATGATATCCGTGCCGCTGAAGGCGACGAACGAAATCGACTGGGTTGGCCCTCTAAAGAACTACATCCAGAACACATACGGCGATGACCCCGAACGATATGCGGAGGAGTGTGCCACCCTCAACCGCCTGCGCCAGGATATGCGGGGCGCGGGCAAGGATAGCACGTCTGGGCGGGACATGCTGTACAGGTACTACGGCCAGCTTGAGCTGTTGGACCTAAGGTTCCCCATCGATGAGAAGCATATCAAGATATCGTTCACATGGTAATTTTTGCCCTCCCTCCCCTCTACCAGTGTGTCCCGGAACCCTGGCCACCCGCTCCATTCCCACCTCGGAAACCCACCTCCACCTCGTTCGCGAGCTCCATATCAGTCCCCAGCCCTTCTCGGTTACTAACCCTGGGGCCTCGCAGGTTCGATGCCTTCACTCACAAGTCCACCTCCCAATACTCCCTCGCTTTCGAAAAGGCCTCCATCATATTCAACATCTCCGCCGTCCTCTCCTGCCATGCCGCGATCCAGAACCGCTCCGAAGAATCCGGGCTCAAGATGGCCTACCACTCCTTCCAGGCGTCGGCGGGTATGTTCACGTACATCAACGAGAACTTCCTCCATGCGCCCTCGTCCGACCTGAGTCGCGAGACGGTCAAGACTCTTATCCAGATCGCGCTCGCCCAGGCTACGGAGGTGTTCCTAGAGAAGCAGATCATGGATAAGAAGAAGGTGGGGTTGCTGGCCAAGCTCTCCAGCCAAGCGGCGTATCTCTATGATCAGGCCCTGGAAGGGACGCAGGATAATGTGAATAGGGTCATATTCGAGAAAGTCTGGCTCCTTCTCGTGCAGGTACGCGTGCATCCCCCCTGGAGAACCCCCCTTCTAATACGGTTTGTCTGATGGCTGACGCGCCCTATCCGTGCACAGACGAAGGCAAGTTACCTTGGATCCTTGGCCCAGCACTACCAAGCGCAGGCCGACGATGATGCCAATAACCACGGCGTTGCTGTCGGACGACTCCAGGTCGCCGAACGGCTCGGAAAGGAGGCGAATCGCCTTGCCAACTCCTTCCCGAACTCGATACCCCCCAGCTCGAATCTTACCAGCGACTCCAGCGCGATACTCGCTGATATTACGAAGAGGCACCTCACGTCCGTGCAAGAGAAGCTAGCGGAGCTTGCAAAGGACAACGACTACATCTACCACCAACCCGTGCCATCGGAGGCTGGGCTGTCGCCCGTCCCGAAGCTACCTGCGGCCAAACCGATCCCCGTGACAGAACTCTACGCCGGTCAAGATATCCAGCGGATAACCGGTCCGGACCTGTTTTCCAAGATTGTCCCCATGAACGTCACCGAGTCAGCGAGTCTGTACGACGAGGAGAAGGCGAAGCTAGTGAGGGCCGAAACTGAACGCGTCGATGTGGCGAATGGTGAGATGGCGGCAAGCTTGGATTATCTCCGGCTTCCCGGGGCACTCCAGGTCCTCAAGGGTGGCCTCGACCAGGAGGAGGTTTTACCGGACGATGATTTCAAGACCTGGTGCGAGGATGTCGCTGCGCAGGAGAACCCCGTGACCCTCCTAGAGTCTCTGAATGGGCGGAAGGCGTCGCTAGTCGTGGGCCTTGACAGCTGTAAGAAGGAGCTTGACATGGAGGAGAGCGTATGCGAGAAGATGCGGTCGAAGTACGGGGCCGAGTGGACGCAGCAGCCTAGCGCAGGCCTGACGACGACTCTTCGAGGCGACGTGCGCAGCTACCGGGAGGCGTTGGACGAGGCCTCCCGCACGGATGCGCAGCTAGCGGCGAAATTGAGGCAGAACGAGCTCGAGTTTGACGAGATGCGCGCGGCATCTGAGAGGGGCGAGGTGGACAACCTGTTCCAGCGGTCGGTGAGCAAGCTGAGGGGCAGGTCGAGCAACTCGGGGAGTCCAATGGATGAGCCGAACCTCTTGGACGCCGACTTTGATGACGGCCAGCTTAGCGTCGCGGAACAGATTGCCAGGGTTGAGGATCTCTTGAAGAAGCTCAGTCTTCTTAAGCGGGAGCGCAACCAGATACTGAAGGATCTCAAGGAAAAGGTAGGTGTATCCGTCTCCAGTTCCCAGTCCAGGACTCGGGGGGTCCGGGGCGCTTAGGCAACAACTGGAGGATAGTAGCTGACCTCCGGTAGATCCACAACGACGACATATCTCAGATTCTTATCCTCAATAAGAAGTCAATCCAAAACTACGAGAACCAGCTCTTCCAGGCAGAGCTTGAGAAGTTTGCGCCACACCAGAACCGCCTGCTCCAGGCGAACCACAAGCAGTCCGCGCTCCTGAAGGAGCTGAGTGCGACCTTCAACACGCTACTCCAGGACAAGAGGGTCAGGTCGGAGCAGAGCAAGTACGAGAACGCGCAGAGGCAGAGGGTGGCGGTGACGAACCGGTACAAGCGGGCGTACCAGGAGTTCCTCGACCTCGTAGCCGGGCTGCACAGCGCCAAGAACTGGTATGCGGAGATGAAGGACTCGGTTGAGAGCCTAGAGAAGAACGTGCAGTCGTTCGTGCACAACCGGCGGACGGAGGGCGCGCAACTGCTCAACCAGATCGAGAAGGAGAAGTCGGCGAACCAGTCGTCGCAGGCGGAGATGGAGCGCGATAGGCTCCGGGAGCTCATGGACCGGATGACAGTCGGACCACAGCAGCAGCAGCAGCAGTCCGGGTCTCCGAAGCCCCAGAACCAGAGCCGACGACCGCCGCCGGCGCCACTCTTCTCGCCCGGCGGGGCGGCGCGGTACGCGGACGTGAACTACGCGAGCCAGTACCCGCTGCCGAACTCGCCGCCTGCGCACCAGACTACGTACGGGAACTTCTCGGGACAAGCGGGGTATCAGCCGCAGGGCGGGCCTTCATACGGACAGCCCGCGGCGTATAACCCGAGCCAGTACGGCATGAACCCGGGCCCGGCGTCCCCGCCGCCGACACAGACGTCGTTCGGTACGTCGACGTACAGGGGACCGGCGTCCCCCCCGCCGACGCAGACCTCATTCGGACAGTCTCTGCACGGGTACGGCGGGTATCAGGCACAGCAGCAGCAACAACAGCAGCAGGGTCCCCAGGCGAAGGGGCGACCCACATCGCAGGTACCGCCCGGGTTCGTGCCGCCGCCGCCGCCGCCGGGGCCGCCGCCTCTGGGGCCGCAGCAGACGATCCACTTTGGGTCGCAGGACTATCCGGTCGAGGGGCAGCAGGGGCGGGGTCAGCATCAGCAGCAGGCCGATGATCCTTGGGCGGGACTAAGTGCGTGGAAGTGAGAGGTCGGAGTGGGTTCGAGCGTTGCCACGGTTGGGGTTGGGTTTTGGGGTTTGGGTTGGAGAGTTGGAGATTGTGGGGTCGGGGTCAATGGGGCAAAGGAGGGGTAGTGAAGGATGGAAAGGGAAGGGAGTTGATGGATGATGAGTGCTGCACACTTGAATGATTTGCTCTCCCGAGCCTTTTTTTCCCCATCTTTTTATTGCGTTTTTTGTTTATCTTTCACTTATTGCGACTCCGCCAAGCATTACCCGGAGTCATTGGCGCCTGCGATGTTCAGTTTTAAGCTCCCCCACCCCGTGGGGAACGATGGCGAAGGAGAAGGAGAAGGAGCAAGGAGCAAGGAGAGTGGGCGGCCAAGCATATATAGTTAAGGAGAAGCCGATATTTTTGTCAAGGTCTTGTTGCGTTGTAAGCTGTAAGTTGTGTGATGTATGGTACACTTGTAACTATGAGACGTAGAAGTGTGAGGGTCGTGGATGAGGCTACCTTTAAAGGGTTAAGAAGGGCCGGGCAGCCCTTCAACCCTTCCTTCAATAGTTTTCCTGGACTTGGTACGGAAGGAGTGAGCCGCCATATTGGTGAACCGGTGCTGAGTATAGTACTGGAAGGAGCGGGCCCTCGAGGTGGATCTAACGCATGATGGGGCAGGAGCAACCGACGGCAGGCACTCTCGTCCACCGTCCAACTAATTACTTCGAGGACTTGACAAACCCAGACGTACGTAGTCCACGATCTCAGCTGCCGAGCTCAGCACACTTAACTTCTTTCCTCCCTCCCCTGCACATTCGGCGTTTTCTCGAGTTTGGCAGCTTAGTCTTAGCATACCAGTTGACGTGTTGCGACGGCGATTTGACCAAGACGATGAGCCTCGCTCTTTGCGGTGGTCGTCACCTTGCTTCTCTCTTTTTAACCAGGTATCGACAAATTTGATGCTGTTGCATACATTAAACGCATGCGTTCAATGCACCCATTGATCACATCCGACGGCTCTTTGTTTTAGTCCAACAAGCCTAAGCCGACTTGTTCCTGGCCTGGCCGTATTATGGCGCACGCACCCACCAAGCCCAGGGGCAGAGGCGCCCAGGCCCAGGACATGGTCATGTGTGGCCTTCCTTCACTTCGGTCCCCATTACTCCGTTGGCCCTTCGCCAACGACTTCCCCGCTTCCCAATTCCCCGCCCTCTGCGGGGCATGTGTGGGGCCATGGCTTGTGCATTGCCCAGGCTGGTAGGTAATGCCCTCGACCTGAGTGGGCTCACGCTGGAAGCTAGCGCACCCCGCTAATACCGAATACGCTAAGATTGAACCAAAACAGGCGGCCCATTCAAGTTTCGCTCCCTGCGTGGACACTGCACGGCCCGGTCGGTGTCCCAAGCCGAGCCCCGAGCTGGGTAACCCTGGCTCACCGTATCCCTTCCGTCTGTCCGATGACGGCGCTGTGCACTCTTGCTTGGCCAATTGACCACAGCCCCGTTTTCCTCCGTAGGATAAATTTGTGGCGGATAGAAGCACAACGTTCCTCACACCGGGAAAAATGTGTGGGGCCTAAGGTTCGTTATTACTTGTACCGATATGCGGGTAAGTGGCTGGACTGGACCCCGGTTAACTGGTAGCTAGCTAGCTCCCTTCGTGGACGGACCAGACCAGGGTGGGGAGAGAGGATGCCGATGTGGTCTGCTTTTTCCAGTTTCCTCTCCTCTCCCTTTCTCCCTCCGGAGCTATCTCGTACGAGGGATATTATAATCTTCTGTTCTTCCTATCCGTAGCTTCGATTTTTTAGGTGCGGATTGAACATATCTTTCCCCCAACTTTCCTGTCTTTTAGCACGGTTTCATTGCCGGATTGCTTCCTTGGTTCTCTCGAACTTTAAAGCTCCGTTTCTCCGCACTTTCGGCAGAGACAATAACCGGGGGAAGCTCCCTCCAACTCCCGAACATAGCAAAAACGACAGTTTTGTTTTTTGAAAGACGGAACTGCGTTGACGGATAAAACCACACATACACAACCGCCTCCCTTCCGAGAAGTGACCAGCCACCAAGATGACGCTCACGGGAGCTGAGGTCGCCCAGCACAACTCCAAGGACTCGTGCTGGGTCATCGTCCACGGCAAGGCGTACGACGTGACGGAGTTCCTCCCCGAACACCCCGGCGGGCAGAAGATCATCCTCAAGTACGCCGGCAAGGATGCGACGGAGGAGTTCGAGCCGATCCACCCGCCCGACACTCTCGACAAGTACCTCGACCCGTCGAAGCACCTCGGCCCCGTCAACATGGCCACGGTGGCGATCGAGGAGAAGGTCGAGACGGCCGAGGACATCGAGAAGCGGGAGGCCGTGGCGCTGAGGCCGGCGCTGGCGGAGATGTACAACCTGCTCGACTTTGAGGCGGTTGCGAAGAGGGTCATGAAGAGGACTGCGTGGGCGTATTACTCTAGCGCTGCGGACGACGAGATTGTGAGCTGCCTCCTTTACTTACCCCCCCCCCCCCTTTTTTTTCGCTCTCCCCCCCCCCTTCCTTCCCTTTTTCCCGTCATGTGTCAATTTCGTTCGCTCTAGGGGAATACGCTGTATACGTATGCGTTCGGGAGTGGGCTAGTTCTAACGGATTATACAGACTATGCGCGAGAACCACGCCGCGTTCCAGAGGATATGGTTCCGGCCCAAGATCCTCGTCGATGTCGAAAAGGTCGACTTCAGCACAACGATGCTTGGCACCAAGGTGTCCATGCCCTTCTACGTCACGGCCACGGCCCTCGGGAAGCTCGGTCACCCGGAGGGCGAGGTACTCCTCACACGGGCGTCGCGCAAGCACGACGTGATCCAGATGATCCCCACGCTGGCATCGTGCTCGTTCGACGAGATCATGGACGCGGCGGAGGGTGACCAGGTGCAGTGGCTGCAGCTGTACGTCAACAAGGACCGGGACATCACGCGCAAGATCGTGGAGCACGCGGAGAGGAGGGGCTGCAAGGGCCTCTTCATCACGGTCGACGCGCCGCAACTGGGCCGCAGGGAGAAGGACATGCGGACCAAGTTCACGGACGACGGGGCGGACGTGCAGAGCGGGTCGACGACGGACAACTCGCAAGGTGCGGCGCGGGCGATCTCGTCGTTCATCGACCCGGCGCTCTCGTGGGCCGACATACCGTGGTTCCAGTCCATCACGAAGATGCCGATCCTGCTCAAGGGTGTGCAGCGGGTCGAGGACGTGATCAAGGCGGTGGAGGCGGGTGTGCAGGGAGTGGTGCTGTCGAACCACGGCGGCAGGCAGCTGGAGTTTGCGCGGTCTGCGATCGAGGTGCTGGCGGAGACGATGCCGGTGCTGAGGGAGATGGGGCTCGAGGACAAGATCGAGATCTACGTCGACGGCGGGGTCCGGAGGGCGACGGACATTCTCAAGGCGCTGTGCCTGGGGGCCAAGGGGGTGGGGATCGGGCGGCCGTTCCTGTACGCGATGTCGGCGTATGGGTTCGAGGGGGTGGACAGGGCGATGGCGCTGCTGAGGGACGAGCTGGAGATGAACATGCGGCTCATCGGGTGCACGAGCGTGGAGGAGCTGAACCCGTCGCTGCTGGACGTGAGGAGCCTGGGGGCGCACGGGAACGGGGTGCCGAAGGACGTGCTTAGCGCGGCGGTGTACGACCAGCTGAGGAACCCGCCGCAGAGGTCCAAGTTGTAGGAGGCTTCTCCTTGCTGCTTTTGGGGAGGGGAAGGGGGGGCTGGAGATTTTGGGATATTGGATCTTGTATGTAGCCTGTGGATTGGTTTTCGACGTGTTTGTAGTTACGAAGAGACAAAAAGACATGACGTTTCTACTCGGCTGTCCCTAGATTACCCACGACACTAGCTTGTTTCGGTACGGAACACGGCCGTGGAAAGAAGTACTGGGTGCTTGCGAGTGTTGGTGAACGCTTGACGCCGAGATATCTAGATACCGAGGGGAGAGGTCAGTCCACTAATACCCAACGAAACCAGGGTTGCACCGGCATGAGCAGCAAGCAGTACTCGTCACAGGAACGGTCACCATCAAGAGAACGGTCCCCCCAATCGATTCAGAGTTCAGTAATCCAGAATATATGCACCATGACAGATGCTATGTCCCCCATCCCTGATTCTCATTGAGGTGGCTCCCGTCCTTGACTGGACCCTGGAGAACATGCCAATTCTGGCCCGCGCAAACTTCCCTTGCGGGCGATATTTGGACGTAATAGGGCAGGGTTAACCCGCCTCTCCTCTCCAGCACTGGCCAGTTCGGCTTGTCAGGCGGACGGGCAGTTGCAGGTAGTTGTGTATTCTTACTAGTACGAGTACGAGTCGATATGAGACAGGAGCGCGTAGGGCAGGGATTCCCCGCCCGGCCCCGCTACCGCTGCCACTGCCACTGCCCCCAATCACCCGCCAGCGGCATTCGCCTTCGCTGCAGCACACCGCTCAGGCGGTGCACCCAGACGCAGGCGCCAGATGCGGGCGCAGACGTCATCCTGCGTGAGCCCTAAATCCTCGTACGAGCCAGGATAAGAATACATGCATACATAAGGAAGGTTCCTACTACTTACGAGTATACATGCATGGCATCATATACATGGAAGTATGCACATGGATGCCGCCTTCCCACTTGTCCCAGGCTGCATACAGTCCACATCACCGACACAAGACACTCGACACGGCACGCGCGCACTAAGAGCTCCGTAATCGTCGTCCTGTGACCTCTCATCTCACCTCACCTCTATCTACTTCCCCGTGTCTCTCGCTCTCACTCTCTTCCCCCGCCGCACGCACTCTCTCACCTCTCTCCATCTCGTTTCGACAGGCTCGGGGCATTTATCTTTTCCAGCCCCGCCCTCCTCCTCCCCCTCCTCTTTCTTCCTTTCTTCTTAACGGCTTTACTTCACTGTCGAACCCTTTCACTTATTCGAGCCGACCCGAGCCGGGGCCGCGCGTGTTTGTGCGTGTTTGCGCGTCCGTTACACATCCCGTTTTGTTTCGTCAATATATCCTTGGATTACGTCGGAGCGAAGAAGAAGCAAGCTGGTGGGTGCGGAGCCAGCTGTCTTTGGAGTTCCTGGATGGACCGACAGTCTGTGCCGGGCCCATTTATATTTTTGTTCCTTTTGCGGACCTTGAAGCGGCATCTTTAACTTTTAGTTCTCGGAGCCCTTTTCTTCTCCTCATCGTTCCTTTTTAACGACTACACATCACCAACTCAAAGCCTATATAGCCCACCCCGCGCTAGCCCCTCGAAATATCGCCATACCGGAACCTCGCGAGTCTTAGAAAACGCGGCATGATTCTCTCCGGCTACGCCTGAGCCACCACCGCCCTCGGATCCACCCATACCTCCCTCTACCTCCTCTCCACATCTCCACCTTAAACTCTACAACGTCGCGTCGCCCCGCGCGCCTTCTCTCCCTCGTCACTCCGCCCACTCACCTCGGTTCCCCCCTCTTCAAAAAAACCGACCACCGCGGACGACACACAAATGTCCTCCCTCGAGGCCAAAATCGTCGTGCTGGGCGCCCAGGGCGTCGGCAAGACGTCGCTCGTCACGCGCTACTGCAAGGGCGACTTCAACCCGTCGCAGACAACCTCCACCGTCGGTGCTAGCTTCATGACGAAGCGGGTCGTGGACAGCGACTCGGACACCGTCGTGAGGTTACAGATCTGGGACACCGGTGGGTCTTCCTCCATCTATCCCCTCCCTCTCCCCCTCCCCCTCTCAGCCAGGAAAACGCAGCCTACTAACCTCCTCCCCCTCTCTCTTCCCACAGCCGGCCAGGAACGCTTCCGCTCGATATCCCGCCTCTACTACCGCGGCGCCAACGCCTGCATCCTCTGCTACTCCATAACCGACGCCCAGTCCTTCGCTGAGATGGGCATCTGGCTCACCGAGCTCCGCCAGAACCTCCCCGCCGACGTGGTCCTCCACGTCGTCGGCACAAAGGCCGACATCGTCGCCCGCGACCCCACGACCCGCGAGGTCCCCTTCGAGCGCTGCATCGCCTACGTCGCCGAGAACCTCGCCCCGGGCCTAGGCTCCACCCCTCCCCCCAGCGCCTCGGGCCTCGGTCTCGGCCTGGGCCTGGGCCCCCACCACCTGCCGGACCCGCCCCCCTCGAGCAGGCAGCACAGCGCCTTCACGACCCCCGGCGCCGCGACCGGTGAGCCGCGGAGCCCCAGCTCGAAGCGGAGCTCGGGATTCTGGGGCCAGGAGGCCGGCTGGGACGCGTGCCACGAGATATCCGCCGAGAGCGGCGAGGGCGTCGAGGAGGTCTTCCGCGTCGTGGCCAGGAAGCTCGTCGAGCGTGACAGGAAGATGCAGCAGGACCTGCTGACCGCCACCGCCGCCCCCGGGTCGCCGGGCTACGAGGCCGGCATGGACGGCAGCTACTTCGACGGCACCCGCCGCCTGGGCGCGGGCGGCGCCGCCACGGGGAGCTTCAGGGTCGGGAGGGACAGGAGGAGCTGGCTCTTCCCGCAGGGCTTCTCGCCCGCCGTCGGAATCGAGGAGGGCGGCGGGGAGGACGCGCGGGAGACGAGGGACGGGAAGGTGAGGAAGCGGTGCTGTTAGGACTATTCGTTCTCTCCCTGCTCTGGGCATGGGAGAGAGCGTCGTCCTTGACGGATGCGCCGCCTTCTCTTCCCGCCCCTCATATCTCTCCTCATTCCCCCTACCGCCTGCACCGGTGCGGTCGGTCCTTACTTTTTGGTCACTTTTTCTAGGCCTTTTTTTGTTTTCATTGGCATTTTCGTTATTTTGGTTTCAGGCGCTCTGTCTACAGTTGGGTACAAGGGATAATCATGGTCAAGGGTGTTGCTTCTTTCTTGTTTTCTTTTCTCACAGCAGGAGTTTTCGGAGGGATGGAAGGAAAGGAAGGGATGGGATAGGGGAGCAGGGGGGGGAAGGACACATTGGATTTGGAATTGGAATTTTGGTGAGCGGGATATGGATATGGATATGGATGTCTTTTTTTTTTTTGGCCCGGGGGGAGGAACGGAACCCGCGTGCATGGGGTGGTGTTTAGTTGTATAATGCCGAATATGGAATGAGAGGAGGGGACGAAGATATTCCCCGTTGCTGGAAACATGGTCCTTTTTGGTTTTGGTGAACACTTCGTATCGAAGTGAAGTGAAGTGAAGTCAAGCCTGATGCTAACATATCCAGCCGATGTCCCAGTGTCTTCTACATGAGTTTAAAATTCACTTTTAAATACCAGCCACGCCAGCCTGACGAGGTGCCCAGCCAGCCTCCCGCGCTACATGTCCTCGTCACTCTATATAGTCCTCGCCTGTATTCGCTAGAAACTGAAACGCACCCTCCTACTTCTTCTTCGCGCCATCCTCGGGCGCCGGAGCCGCCGGGATCTCCACCCCGCCAACACGGTGTTCCAGCCCGACATACCCGTCGCTGACGACCAGCACATCCAGCTTCCTCCCCACAAGCGACGGGTGGACCTTCAGGCTCGCCCTCGCGATCCCCTGCGGCACACCCTGGCCCTGGCCCCTCTTCCCCTTCCCCTTCCCCTTATCCTTATCGGTATTGGCGGCGGGGGGGCCACTGCTCCACCCTACCCTCTTGACCGCGAAGACCTCGTCGCTCGCCACGTCCGCCAGGACGACGAAGTGCGACTCCGTCTGCGGCTTCGGGAACTTTGGCGCCCAGATCCTGTCCTCCTTCAGCGGGTTCAGCCTCCTCAGCACCACCGTCACGGAGCCCGTCGTGGGCTCGTCGACCGAGACCTTCAGGTTCGGCAGCAGCGACGCCGCGCGCGCGAACCGCGCGCTCTGGCTAGCGGGCACGCCTAGCTTCGCGCCGAACTTGGCCAGCTCCGCAGGCGAGAGCGCCGCGATCTCCCTCAGCGGCGTCGCGTCCGCCGTCGAGTCCGGCACGCCGGGGAATATGGAGGCGGGCGAGTCGCCGGGCCACCGCGCCGACTTGATGCACTGCAGGAGCCTCATCATCTCGAGGCAGCTGGACAGGTAGCCCATCTCCGTCAGGACGTCGATTCCCGCCTGGGCGATACGGATGGACTGGTCCAGAACGCTCGTCTGGTCGCCGACGTAGTCCGTGATGGGGAGCTCCACCCTCGCGAAGTACGACTGCATCAGCAGGAACGCCTTCACGTGCGGGTCCCACATCGGCAGGCCGTCGAACAGCTTCTCCGGGTAGGGGAGGTTCTTCGAGAGCTCGATGTTGATCAAGTCTTCGTTGTGACGGACCGGCAGGTCGTCGTACTCCGTCGCGCGGGACATCAGGGCCAGCACGTCGAGGAACGTCGCCTTCGGCTTTGCGTGCGTGGCGATGTGGCGGATCGTCATGTGCGAGAGGTAGTAGTAGCTCATGATCTTCCCCAGCGGGGTGGGGTCCACATCCCCAGTCCCCTGCATCTCTATGCACCTGGACTTCTCCAGCTCCGCCAGGGATCCGTCAACCATGCCGATCATGAATTCGTTCGCGAGCTTCTGCGCCTCGATACTGTTGTGCTCCTCCGCCGAGATCTCGAGGCCGTAGAACGACGGGTTCTTGTGCAGCCTGCGGAAGAAGAAGGTCCACGTGAGGTAGTCGAGCGCGTCCTGCTTCGTGACGATGGTCCCTGCCGAGATCTCAGCGCAGAGATGGTTGTCGAGGACCGTGTGCAGGGACGACTCGACAGGGAACCCCGTGTGGAGGAAGTGCTTGTAGAAGTCCTTCTTCGCATCCTGCGTGAAGATGCGCGCAACGCCCGAATTGTCGAACTGCGGGCGGCCCGCGCGGCCCAGCATCTGGAGCACGTCTGTGAGATCCATGTCCTTGTACCCTTCCAACTTGGCGTCGTAGTACTGCGTACCCTTTACGACGACGAGATGCGCCGGTAAGTTGACACCCCACGCGAGTGTGCTCGTGGCCACGAGGATCTGGATCTTGTTGTTGAGGAAGAGCTCCTCCGACAGCTGCCTGTCGGTCTCGACGAGACCCGCATGATGCAGCCCGATTCCGAAGGAGATGGCCTCCTTGAGAGCTTCATCTTTGACCCTCGCGAGGTTGAGCTGTAGATCATCCTCTTCCATGTTGAGGAACCGCCTCGGGTTGTCCTCCATACCGCAGTAGTTGACGAGGTCCTTGGCGGTGAGTCGCGTCTGCCGTCGAGAGGGCACGAACACGATCACCGGCTTGTCGGGGCTGTGGTTCTTGATGGCCAGGAACGTCGGCCGGTTCATGGACTGCATGAGCGGGCAGAAGCCGCGGACCTCGGGGAATCCGTCGATGAACAGCTCTAGCGGGACGGGCCGGACGGAATGTCTGAAGTTGAAGAGACCCTCCTTCACGCCCAGCCAGTTTCCGAGGTCGCTGGCGTTCGCGCAGGCCGTAGACATACCAAGGAGCCTGACCGAGTTCTTTGTCGACTCCGCGATGTAATTCATTCCTGTCCCCGCTTAGCTTTGGGAGACCGAGTCTAGGGAGAGTGGGGATGGAAAGACTTACGAGATACGATAATCTCCAGAATGGGACCTCGGTCCCCGGCAAGGAGGTGAATCTCATCAATGATAACGAGACTCACCTTCCTGACGTACCCTCTCGTTTGCCAACTACGAGAGATACCGTCCCACTTTTCGGGCGTCGTGATAATTACATCGGCGTCTTGTATGGTTCTCGTATCGGGAGTGTTGTCACCTAAACCCAGTTAGCCTGGTTTCGAAACTCCCCTCCCCCCTCAGAAACAGCCTTGACCTACCAGTCAGCTCGACGAGCTTTAGTCCCAGCTGCTTCGAAAACCTCGACCCCCAGTCCTTGACTCTCTCTCGAACCAGCGCCTTCATGGGCGCAATGTACACCACCTTCGATCCGGGCTTCTCCTTGAACGCCCACCACATAGCCAGCTCCGCCGCGACGGTCTTCCCACTACCGGTCGGGGACCCGAGGAGCACATTCGCCGGCGTGTTATAGAGCGTATGGAAGATCTGCGTCTGCATGGGGTTAAAGAACTGGAAGCGCTGGCCATAGAGCTCTTCCAGCGCTGGATTCTTGAGGGCGGAGATGGACAGCGGCCGCAGGTTCAAGAGGTCGGTATAGACACTCTCAGTGTCAGGCCGGATCAGGTGCTGGAACGAGATGGGCGTCACGCTCTCGGCGCCGAGCCAGCGGTCTGAAACGGCGCGGACGTAGATCTGCGTCGGGAGGGGGTCCGCGAGGGGAATGGTGAAGCTTAGCTCGTGCTCATCGTGCATCTTCCTCCTCGTCAGGATGAAGAACTCGTGGTGGTAGATCTGGGACGACTCCGAATTCTCGACCCATATGTAGTAGGATTCCGAGTTCCCGTGGATCTGGTCGTTCCAGGCAAACTCGGGCTCTATGAACAGCTTCACCCTCAGCACGTCCCGGTTGAGCGGCGCGATCTCCGCCTCCACGTTGATCGTCGGGAAGGCCCTTAGGAGCTTCGCGATCTTTACCCCAGCGCCCTTGTTGTTCACCAGCGAGCCGACCTCGGCTGGCTCCATGTCCTTCAGGTCCTGCATCGTGAGGTTCTTCTTGAAATCGAGATACTTGAGCACCGTCTTGGGGAGCTCAAACTGGTGGAGAGGATGCTGGAAGGGCCATATCCGCTTCTCGATCGTCTTCGACATGGTCAGGAGGACAAGGCACAGATGTCCCCACCTCCTGTTCAGGGCGATGTTGAACAGAGCCCTACAGATACGGCCAGACTGTTGGGCGACGTAGTTGAGATCGTTCGAGAGGGCAAAGTCCTCGGGCTGAGCCCTCGATATGTACGCCTGCAGGAGGATGTTCGTCTTCACCTGGGGCGTGTCGACGCCCCTGCGTATATCAATGTCGCAGGGCACGATGTCCTCGCGGGCCTTGAAGCCCATCAGCTCGTCCTGCTCGCTCTCTCTAGACTGGAGCTTATCGAATTCGCCGCTCATGGCAATCATCCCCAGAACGTCCGCCTCGGTCGAGTAGGGATGCATCATGGTGTTGAATATCTGGATGGTTGTATGGAGGATGTAGTACTGGCTGGCGATGCGGCCGATATCCTTGCTCCGGAGCTCGTCCGTCTTCTCGTTGTAGATGATCATCTGGGCATTTTGCAACTCCTTCGCGGCCTGGATGGCCATCTGCCGCCGCCTCTGCACGAGTGCCGGGTCATCCCTGGTTTCGGCCCACTCGATGCCATAGTCACGGCCACTTCGCTTCATCCGGACGAAGAGGTACGAGTAGCCAATCCACTGTACCGCCTCCGGGATAGACGTCACGGTCCCGAGACTGATCTCGGCGTTGAGATTGTCGATCAGCTTAGATGAGAACCTGGACTCGATGGGCTTCTGCTCCGTAACGGCAGTCAGGTAGTGGGCCAGCCTGTCGTGAGTCGTGCAAATCATGCCAATACCCGTGTCCTCAAACTGGGGACGACCGGCACGACCGAAGATCTGGAGCACGTCGAGGATACCGAGGTCGACAAACTTTCCCTCCTGGGCGCTGTAGACCTGGGTCCCCTTGATGACGACGGCGGCAGCGGGCAAGTTCACACCCCACGCGAGCGTCGCAGTACAGCAGAGGACCTTGATCACGCCGTCGCTGAACATCTTCTCCATGAGGTTCCTGTCCGATCGCGCCATACCCGCGTGATGGATTCCAAGTCCTTGCGGTACCAATTCCCGGATGTCGCGGGCCTTGGAGGACCTCACATCCCTCATGGCCGACTCGAACTTTGGGTGGTTGCTCGGATCCAAGAGGTCGAGGCACATGTCGTCTATGGCCTTCTCCCGGAGCATCTTGGCAGTACTCATAGTGTCTCTCCTCGAATGCACGAAGACCATGACCTGGTGTCCACGCTGCAGCATGTCGCGAACCTTCTCGAACGCCACGTTGTCGATATTCTCCCTAGACTGCCGGGAACCCGCCTTGCCTTTCACGCCGATGAAGTGCTGCTCTAGGGGGACGGGTCGGAAGGAGGCGTCAAAGTAGAACAGGCCCTGGTACCTGTTTACCCGCAGGAAGTCGGCAACATCGACATAGTTGGGCAGGGTCGCGCTGAGCCCGACGATGCGGATCAGGGACTGCGTACTCTCGACCTGGCGCTGCGTACGGGCAACCAGAGACTCGAGCACAGCGCCCCTCTCATCATGGAGCATGTGCACCTCGTCAATGATGAGGAGCCTGACCTTCTGCACGAGCTCGGTGTCGCCGGTGCCCTTGCGCGTGACGACGTCCCACTTCTCGGGCGTGGTGACGATGATCTGGGTCTGGACGATTTCGGGCTTCGTCAGGTGCATGTCGCCGGTGTACTCGCGGCACTTGATGCCGAGCCAGGCAAGACGCTTGCCGAGCTTCCCCGTGATTTCGGCCGCGAGGGCCTTCATGGGAGCGACGTAGACGATTTTGAAATCTTGTAAGTCAACCGCGAACTCCGTAGCGTTGGGGTTCTCAGACGGTGTTGGCGTAATGTATTGGCCAACGCATTGAAGAATGGTAAGCATAGCGGCGTCCGTTTTACCCTGTTACACCCCCCTCCCCGGTCAGTCATCCATCTCACGATAAAGGAGATCAGGAGGAAAAACTCACAGCACCGGTCGGGGCACATATAAGCATATTCTCGCTGGTCTTGTAAGCTACCGGATATACTAGACTCTGCATCCGGTTCAGCGTCTTGTAGCCCTTGAAGGTATTCCGACAGAGCCCGTCCAGGTCCTTGATCTCAAGGAGTTTCTGGCCCGGCCCCAGCTTCCCCTTCGGCCCTGCCGGTATGAAATACTCCTCATACTTTTCGAACTCGAGCCTCTCGCTCCCCGGCGGAAGCCCGTACTTTTTCCCCGTGTGGCTCAGCATGTTCCCCGCCTGGTACGCCTTGTAGACGTGGGGATAGACTGGCTCCGCCGAGGTCCCAGCCGCCGCGAGGGCCTGCGACTTGTGCTCACGATCCTGCCGCCGCAGCGCCTCCTCCCTCTCCGCCCGCGTGAGGAGTCTCCCGCCGGGCCCGCCGCTACCGGACTGGGCCGCGGCCGTGATCTCGGACCTGTGAGCCAGCAGCTCGATAATGAGGTCGAACTCGTCGAAGCCGAGGAGGTCAGCGAGGTTAGACTGCAGCTCCTCCTCCGGCCGACCCGACCCGAGCAGCTCGAGAATCTGGGTCTCGAGTACATCAGTGGCAAGGCCGTTCTTGGCGGCGATGCCGAAGCACTTTGCCGATAGCCACTCGAGGCCGTGAGCTTGCAACTTGTCGCCGTCTACCTCGCCGCCTACCCCATCCTCGGCGTAGTAGGCCACCTCATCGTCCTCCTCGTCCTCCGAGATGAAGTCCCAGACATCCTGTTTCCCCCTACTAGATGACGAGCTATCAAAGTCGAGATCGTCCAGCGAGGCAGCTTGTGAGGGCGTTTTTGACGGCTGTAGCTTCAGATTTGTGATAGCCTCCTTCATGGAGGCGTAGCTCTCCCTCCACTCAGCCTCGGCGTCTGCTGTTTGTGGCGCCATGATGTTTTCTGGAAATCGTATTCGTACGAGTATTGTAAACTGGTGGTGGATCAAGTACAAGTACGTACAAACAAATATGTACGAGTACGTACCCCTCACTGGAAGTTGGCGGGTATGAAGAGAAGCTCTGGATTGTGAAACAAAGCGAAGAAAATAAAATAAAATAAAAATGAGCGCTATTCAATACCAAGGGTGAAGTATGATTCTTCTTCCCTTTCCCTCAACAGTACATCCAGAGCAGTCGCCTTTATACAGAGGGGTGTGAGGTAAAAAGTTGCTGTCCCGTCTGATATGACGGCGAGTGTGTCATCGCAGCGTGGTAGTGAGTGGCTAGGCGGGGGGGTGGGTGTTGGCTGCTGCACAAGGCAGCTCTGAGCCAGCGAATTATTATTCATCCAGTGGGTCTTACCATCCATGCATGTGGTATCCTCCCCTTCGCCGAGTCGTTTCTTACTGTCTCCTTCAAGTAGGTACGAACGAGTAATTATTATTACGCCGGCGACCGTTTCGCTACTATCAATCACAGAACCAGTGCCACCACGACAACCACAACCACAAGCAACGACGATACCACGACAATGAATGTATATAGTAACTGGGTATAGAACCGGTCAATCAATCTCATTCTTAATTTGGCCTCCCATATTCCCCGCCCATTACGTCCCCAAGCGCCGTGCGTGCACATTACTCGCTCTTTCTCCTCCCGCTCTACTCCAACTCCAACCCGAAAAGCAAATAAAACAAAAGAAAACAAGTAGTCTATCCATTCCCAGCAGATAGGGCATTATCGCATCATTGGTAGTATCCTCTCCCAAGCAGGCTTATAATCATGATGACCCTTAACCCCCCCAAACAAGAAAGCAGATATATCCAAGGTCAGGTGGACAAGTTTCTCATCGTACAACCCGAACAATCCCAATAAAACAAAAGCCACCTGAGGGTATTACGTGCCCGGCACGCGTGTCCGTACAAAAGAATCAAGAGCCAGTCTTACAACCCCTCAACCACAATCCTCTCGCTTTTCCGGATTTCCGTCGGCGGCCCTACAGAGATATACGTAGGCCTCGCTATCCTCGTGCCGCCCACCCTCTCGCGCTCCGACGCCGCCCCCCCTGCACTCCTCTCCCTAGCCGTAGGCTGTGCGACGTCTCCCCTCTGCCAGGGCCTCGCCCTTCCCGGTTGGACGTTTCTCTGCTGTCGGGAGATGCTGACCTGCCTCGCGATGGAGACCTCCACGGGGCCCTTTGCATTGATGTCCGAGTCGTCGAGGGAGGGAGTCACGGTGTGCGACGACGAAGGCACATGCGTGCTTGCTGGGGTGTATATGCTCGAGGCGGAGGACGGGGACCGTTTGCGGCTGGAGGTGGAGGTGGAGGTCGAGGAGACGCTTGACGTGGGCGGTGACATCATCTGCCACATCGGCTCGGCGTGGATCGTCCTCTGTGAGCCTGAGGATTGAGTGGTGGTGTCAGTCGGGGAGTCGAGGATGAGAGCGGACTGGTCAGGCCGGAAGGCCATCTGCTGCTGTGTGGGCTGCGGCGCCTGTTGCGAGGCCTGGACAGGCTTCGGAATTGCGGATCGGAAGTCCGATCGAGAGGAGTTCTGCATCTGCTGCTGACCCTGCTGTCGCTCGGCTCGCGCCATGGGGCGGGGAGCTTTCGAGATATTCAAGGGAGCCGGTTTGGTAACCCGCGCCGTCTGTGCGATAGGACCGCCTTCAAGCGCCTGGCGGGCCCGCTCCGCGCGTTGCACGGGGCGGCTACCCGACTGGTCCTGATCTTCGTACGGACCGGCCATCGGGAAACCCACTTGCCCGCCGTTCATATCGCCCTCCAGAAGGATGGGAATGTCCTGCGACTTCTGTGACATCTGCGACCGGACTCGCGACTCGGGGGTGTCTGATCGAATGGCTGGGGGAGGGACCAGTGGTGCCGGCCCGGGTGGCCCCGTCAGGTCGAATTTCGCCATCGAGGGCGAAGGTAGAGGGCCAGGTGCTGTGCCTGGGCGTGCTACAGTAGCAGATCTGCCCCGGTTACCGGCGCCAGGGGGTGCGGGGAAGAGGGAAAAAGACGGCGACTTGGCGTGGGACTGATTTGACGAGGCAGGGGCCGTTACCGTCACGGTTCGAGTCTCAGTCTCAGCGGAGCCGACAGCGGCCGTCGAATGTGCAGCCGGCGTCGATGCTTCGCTCGTCCATGCGCTCGGTGTCCCAGTTGGCCCCGTCCATGTAGCGGTTGTCGGAGTCGGATCCGTCCACTTGGTGGTTGTCACAGTCGGGTCCCTCCTCGATCCCACGGACCCGACCCTCACCAGCCCCTCCTCCTCCATGATGGCGTCTTGTATGCTTTGGAGCTTCCTTATCGTAGCCTGCCGCTTTAACATTACACTGTTCCTATTATTGCTCCTCGGCCCCTGGCTGTTGGGCTTCAGGATACCGTTGAACATGACGCTGTACCGCTCCATCTTCACGTCGGGGATATCCACGTCCAGGAATCCCTTGCCCGGGATAGGCATGCGAGGGACGGGAGGTGCGGCGGACAGCAACGGCGCCGAGATGTCGGTTTTCCTGACACCTTCGCGGAGTGACTTCGACGATGCCCTCCGCGAGAGAGAGGGCGCTTTCTGAGGTTTTGGCGTCTTAGGCGTTTTCGGCGTCTTGGGAGTCTTCGGCGTCTTGGGTATGCTTGACGAGGTAGGCGTCTCGGCCACGGGTTCCGTATTCGCCCTGACGACGATGGGTGTGACCTTCTTGGCCTTGGTACCGGCGGTGGTGTTACTCCTCCATATTTCATCTGGATCCCTGGTACTAGCTCCACCAGAAGTCTTCGGCCGCGATGCGCTTAGCGGCGGCGTCGTTGCAAAGTCGGGTGTCGCTGCTAGCCTCTCCCTCGATGCGTTCTTCTTCCCTCCCATGAAGCTGAATAGCCTCCACTTGCTGGGCTTTTTCGCAGGCGCGATCTCCGCCGGCTCCTCCCACGGCGGCCTGTTCTCGATCCCACGAAGGAGTGGCTGCCAGTTGCCGTTCGTCGCGGGGGCGGGCGGCGGCGGCGGCGCAAAGCTAGGGCTCCCGATCGCCATACCGATCGGCGCAGCGGGATAGCCGGCGACCATCGAATCCGGCGTCTGCGTCCTCACGGACAACATGACGTCCGGGGATCTCGATCGCGGGCTCTCGTTCGGGGACGGTGGCTTCCCGCGGATGGGGATGTGGTAGGACCGGTAAGACCTCGCGGACTGGGTGTTAATGTGAAGGTCGAGGTCGTCCTTGGACATCCTCTTGTGGGCGGGAATCGACCGCGGGGTATTATGATAACTGCTGTCGTCTGCTCGCATCCTGAATGAACCTGTGCCCGGCCCCGAGCTCGTACTTGGTCGTTCGGTGTTCATCTGCCTCGAGGAGGCTTTGTCGGGCGATCGTGAGGGCGGTCGGGGTAGGGGGCGGCTGGCGTAGGCGATAGAGCCGTCGTGTTCGGGGGGAGAGTGTGAGAGGTGGGAGGAGGAAGGCGACCCTCGTATGAAATGGTTGTGGGATTGGGTGGTCTGTTTCGTGGGCGTCTGGGGCCGATCTGAGACGGGGCCTGGCTGCTCCTGTTCTTGGGCGGGGATGGGCGACTCGGGGACGTGCGTTGCAGGGACAGGGACAGGGACAGGGACATCCTGGTCCGGAGTCGCCCTGTTACTAGCACTACCCCCGCCCAGGGTTCTCAGACCTTTTAGGGATTTTGACCGAGTGAGCGATTTGAGCATGGTGGAGGTGCTGTTTTCGGCGGTTGGAAGGTCCGCTGCCCTGATGTAACGGCGTGGGGATGAGGTCGTACGCGAGAGCGGCCACCTGTATCGAAGACCCTTGTCAGGGGGGGGTCTGAAGCGACCAAAACTTGCGAGTTGTGTATTACACCGTAGTAGTGAGACGCAGAGGTGCAGAGGAATAGAACACTTGGGCGACCGCGAGTGCGACTGCGATTGCGACTGCTCGTGTCGCAGCAGAAAGTATGGAAACGAGGCAGTGGTAAGGAAATTAGTGCCGTTTAGGACGCGCAAAATGAAATGACACTGAAGAAAAAGAAGCCTAGCGTCTAAAAACGAGTACAATTAAGAAGAACAACGAGTGTCAGGGAAGAGAGAGAGAGAGAGAAAGATAGCGCGGGCTGAATTCTTCAAAAGCCGGGGAAGGCGTGGGACGGAGAGAGGATAGGGCCACCTTTAGGGAAGGAGCCGTCTCTTACAAGTACGTTTCGTTATCTCGTGTTAATTTCAAGCTTCTCCAATCGTCCGCCCCATAATCCCCCTCCCCCTTCCTCCTTCCCGCCAAATCAAAAAAATAAGTAGAAACACAAAAAGCTTTTTTCCACCTCGAACCTGTTACCGTGTAAAGACGACGGCTGTCACCATCCATGTCACTTCGGCACGGAACATCTGCTCACCTCGCTCGGCTGGACTTCCATCCAACAGACACATCCCCTCGGATCGTAGGGATAATATAGCAGGTATGAACCTCGTGCGAGCGGTGCTCCCTCTGCCCTGTTTGGGATAGATGAGGCCGGCATTTTGGGTGTGATCGGCGACCAGGATCAGGCAAGCTCCAAGTACTTTACTTGTACTCGTGCTCGTACAAGTATACTCTCACTTACTTCCGGGCCATTGAGAGGTACGAGTAGAGATATTCGCGGATGGTGAAAGAGCTCCTTCTGCTCACCCCTGTTTGGGTGTGGGTGTGGGTGTGGGTGTCGCCGTTGGCGTGTTCACTTCTCGTCCACGGAAGTGGGCAGGGGGAGTGTTGACAAAGGGCGAAGTACTTTCTTCGTGCTCGCGAGTTACGTGGGTCGTATCAGGATCGGCAGGATAAGGGAACTAACAGGTTAGATGCCAGTCATGGATCCCCATTGCCCCCCCCCCTTTGGGGCCCCCGTTGCTCGTTGCCGCTGCCTTGGTGGCATTGGTGGCGGGCCTGATGCGCAGGAACGGCAGGAGGCACCGGTGACCCATGAGGTCACCGTGGGGCGTGGCAAGGATTAGCCTTAAGTGGTGATACAAGGGCGGCCTGACAAGTAGTACGAGTACCTTGTAGGTGTAGGTACAAGTACGGATGCCCTTTCAATCTCGTCCTCCCTACACTTGCACAAATCAAGCGCAGGCGAGAGGAGATCGTATCCCTGCCATTAGTCTTGCTCAAAGGATTGCTGCATAGAATCCATCGGTTGGCCCTCTTGCTAATAAAAAGAAAAGGGCTAGCGACTGAGTGTCCTCGCTCATCCATCCCGCCCGAAAATACAGGGGTAAGAATGGAATGTCGTGCGTGCGCTGGCAGGGCTCGATCCAATTCTGCGGCCCTTATCGACTTCGGTATCTGTCTCCGAGACCAGGGTCTTGTCTTGGCTTGTCTTGGGCGTCTTGATGGAATTACCCCAGATGGACCCGAAGGAAATCGGGCCTATTAGATGCTTGCTCGAGAAGAATCCAAAGTGCGAGTAAGATTTCAGGGGCCCTGGATTTAATCCTAGCCAACCGTTTCCCGCTATTTCTCCGCCCACCCTATCCACAATGCTACGTATCCACTGTCCGGAGATACTACGTTCTGTCAGTCGACCCATCCTCGCGTTAGCCTCCGTTCGACAACCCTAGTGCGAGGTGGATGAGTAGTAGTGATGAAATATCAGAGGTCGAGAGGTCGCTTCCAGAAAAGGCACAAGCACTCGTACTGGTGCGTAGTAATACTAGGACGAGCAAACCCGTCCACACTTTCTTACCGCTATTTCCATCCTTTTGCCAGACAGCGGAAGCGACATTAGATTGCGAATATTCCCTGGTCTGCTCACCTCAGTTCATCTAATTTGCCGGCCTTCCAATTAAGTCCTCCAATACAAGGATAGTATACATGTGCCATAGAAAGACGCACACAGGCGGTAACTCTCCAAACGCCGGCCCTCCCTACTACTAGCTACGTAATAGGGCACTTGTCTTTGCAATTGTAGTCAATCATTCCGCCACATGCAGGAAATGGAATTGGTACCTGCATATCCTCATTTCATACCCGCTGGCAGGAAGGAAGCGACATGTGGAGCGACGACCAAACACCCTAATAGGCGAGGTGAAAGTCTGACACATCCCCTGGCGGCGTCACCGGCGTGCAGGTACTCACTCACGTGCCCGTACCTATACCTACACGAGTATTCTACGTAGCTAACAGGTGGTGGTGGGTGGATGTGTCGAAACCAACATGTCTCGGGAGGCAAATGCCCTCGACCAAACTCTAACTCCATGGGAAAAAGACAAAACGAAGGTGGGCGCCGGCGAAACATCTAGGCGGCTAACCGTGCCGTCCTCACTGTCTGTGCTCGTACCACTACACTGCGCGTTCTCTGCATGCTCGTACAAGCTCAGAGTGGTGTCAAACATCAAGGCTTCTAGAAGACGGGAGGAGCCAGATAGGCGTCCATTGTGGTTCTACTCTTTGACATGTAACCTCACTTCATACACCGGGCCGCCCAGGGTCCTCTCAGCTGAGAATTACCCCCCTCTCGAACGACAGCGGGAGAGGCCGAGGGCTCTACCGAACTCTCTTCCACTTTGGTGGAGATGCCCTGTTTCAGACCCGCGCCCCAAGACCTAGCGGAGAACATGGTTGTCGCAGAATGCAGATCCCCCCGCCACTCCTCCAGCCGCGTACGAGTGTATACTCGTACGCGTGTCAAGCCGATCAGCCAATTCTCTAGTAAGGCGAGTACAAGTAGTTCGCCTCGCCGCATCTTGTGGCTGGTGCTAACGGCGTTGTTAGCTAGTTCCCCCATTTACCCGCCTAACCCAGCCGCGTCGGCAAGAGGCCGTTCCGCGGGGCGAGTGTCCTGATGCTGGAGGTCAGCCGGTGTCAACGATCGGACGAACCCGCCCGGGGGAGGCGCAATTCTTCTCATGATGGCAGCCCAGTCCTTGCAACGCTGTAACGCATCCGATGCCCTTTGGACCGGCAGAATTGGTCTCTTCGTCTGAAGTTTGCGGGCCTGTAGACGGATGATCCGATATGGGAAGGGGAAAGGGCATATGATGTCTCGCCGGCTGGGTTGCAGGTCGGTCTTCTGGGACCGAGGGAGTCCGAATACCGTCTGATGTTGGCACATGCCCGGAGATATTATGAATCGTATATGACGCACGCGGACGAACGGCGATGTTTTGTTCCCATATCGTAGAGGTTTGCTGTGGCCGGGATGCTGTTACGGATGCTGGATTGCCCGGCCTGGGGAGTTTGGGCTTGGCAGGTGCATTTCAGGAATCTGTCCGATGGTAACTATCTGGCTACGCTGCCTGTTCGATCCTGTCGGGGAAGTTAAAATCCGCTGAGGAGGCTACGGGTATCTGAGCTCGTCAGGAATCACGATTAACTACTGCGAATCACCCACATGGACTGTCAGCTAGTTAGATGGCATGGAGCTGGCAGTTAACTGACATCATGTTTGGGGCGCCAATGCGATTATATAAGCTAGTTGATTCTCAAATCCGTCATGTCATCATCCCGCGTGCTACTCCGAAGGGAGGGGTAAAAAGGAGGGGCCGGACGCCATCGCCAGCTGAGCTGATGACGGGGTTGCTTAGCTAAAGGAAAGACAGTGGACCTAACAGAGCTTCCCAGACGCTCCGCAAAGCTGATACAAGTGTCCTAACTTACCTTGTGTTATTCTCCAGTGTGTTAAGAGGCGCTGCAGGTACCAAAAGATCTAGATAGTGCATTACAGAAAGCGAAGCAATAATGGCCCCAGATGCTGGATGTCGGCTATTCGTTAGTGGGGGTCGTCCGTCCAAACAGGTCGCGCCCGTTGTATGCCTTTGCCTCTCTGCCCAGGTTTTGGTGGTGGCCGCATGAAAAAAAATCACTTGCTGCCCCTCCTTGTCTGCGGGTCATCCAAGGCGGGGAAGAGCAGGATACAAGTCTGGCGGACCATAACATTAGAAAGCCACCAGCCAGAAGCAGCCCAGAAACAACCTAATACAACTCAACCTCTCATCACTGACTCCGCACTCGTACACCACACACCACATACCATAACCAGACTCAGACCTCCCCGTTCCCACCTTAAAACCTGCAAGTGCCACACTCCCCTTGGTCGATTATTCAAGCCCCAGAAGTAATAACGTCAGTACTGCCGCAGCTTCCACCCAATACACAGAATCCAAGATGTCCTGGCAAGGTATGTTTTGTTACCCGATATCCGATAGCGGGGGAGTCGGGTGGTCGGGAGACAGCTTCCATCCGCATCCGCGACGACTATGCCTAGCTCACCCGCTGACGATCACCTCGAACAGCTTATGTCGACGATACGTACGTGCACCACGACACCCACACCTCTCCAGACCCAGATACACGCGATGGTTCGCACCAGCTAACCCGACATTCTCCCTTTCTGCTTCTAGCCTCGTGAAGAGCGGCCACCTCGACAAGGCTGCCATCCTTTCCCTCGACGGAACCAGCACCTGGGCCACCACCGCGGGATTCCAGGTATCCAATCTCCCACCTACCCCAGCCGTATCCCGAGAGACACTTCGCATGTGCCCCGCAGCTCTTGTTTACAGTTCCTGACGATCGGAATTACTTTCCCCCACCCTAGGTCTCTGCCGAGGAGGGTAAGGCCCTCGCCTCCATCCTGACTACCGACGCCGGCAAGGAAGCGGTTTGGGCCAACGGCTTCCACGTCGGTGGGGAGCGTTTCGTCGTCACGAAGGCGGAGGGCAGGAGTCTGTACGGACGACAGGTACCCCGCCCCCCCTCTTATTCTTTTGCGCCCGATGTGCCCAGACCCTTGTTATAGCTTGCCCCTTTCGTGTCCCCGACCTCGTTGCTGACCAAAGGCTTTCCACTACAGGGCCGGGAAGGTGTCTGCATCGTCAAGACGGCGCAGACCCTCATCGTTGGCCACTACGGAGAGAGTCACGTCGCCGGAAACACCGCCAACGTCGTCGAGAAGCTCGCCGACTACCTCATCAGCCTCAAGTACTAAGAGCGCCGAGGGGCGAGTGGGGAAACAATGGAGGACAGATGGTACGCCGGGTATGGAGGGGAGGAGATGTGTGGCTGGAAGGCGGAAGAAGCGAAGGGGATGGGGAGCACGTTTCTGTTTTATGAATCCTCCCATTTTTGAAACTTTAGTATGACGAATTCGACGAACCCTTTAGAAGTGCCGTGGACAGACAGATGTCTAGTTTACTCGTTAGCCAGACCATCAATCTTACTTGCCGAGGGCTTTCCCCGGAGAAGATTCTCGCAGCGGGCAGATACACCCATGTCGTGTCTTCTTGACATACTAGGACACTACAGAGTCCAGGCACATGTAGGATGGCCATGGAAGGAAGATGGTGGTATTCAAAAGGTATTATTGATACAACTTCTTGTCCCCCCATAATAGATAGTCCCCCCATTGCCTCGTCCTGTTCATGTTCCATTCTCTACAAACTCCTCCTTTCGCCAGATGCGTGCCTTTCCCATCAGTTGAATATATCGCACAGAAAAACAGAGAAACAAAACCACCATCTAGCCGGAATCTTCACGGAGAACGCCGAACCAAAGTGAGCCCCGAACAAACCCGGAGATGAAAGCCACACGTAATGACTCCAGATGCTCAGAATATCAACAGTCTCAACCCCTCCTGCCTACCACCGTGGTCAAGCCTGACCGACCTTGATATATACCCCCTCCCAGGTCGAGTGTCGCCTCTCTCTTCAAACAGGCAATTCGGCGTTCCGCCTACCCAGGCCTGACCTATCAACCGCAATCCCAATATACGGGCCCACGACGGGCAGGTTCCTCGCGAAGCCGGCGATGGTGCCGAGGAAGTCGCCGAATAGGATAAAGATGCCGTAGAGCTCGACGCCGAAGCCGATGAAGGTCCAACGTAAGAGGATGAGAGCTAGGCCGGCGAAGAACGCCGCCGTGCCGCGAGCTTTTTGCTTGCGCGCGAAGAAGAGGAGCGTCTTTTGGGGACCGATTATTATCGTTAGGCCGATGAGGAAGAGGATCTGGAGAGGGTGGTGTTCTCAGTTAGCCTCGTGGGCGGTGGGGTGCGGTTGGGAGAGTTGCATGGTTCTTCCAGTGTGGGAGGGACGTGGTTAAGGGGTTCGTACGTTTCCCATGGCGAGCCTGACGGAATGGAAGATGGTTATTAGCTGTTTGTACACCAATTGCGCGGATTACCCGGGGCGGCGATGGGGAGTAGGGACTTACATGGACCGATCAAAAAACATCATCACACCTCCGAAGAGGAACAGCCCTCCTGCGACAATGCGTCAGTACGGCGGGAATCGCAAGGGGCCTCCATGCCTTCTTCTGGCACGGCGCAAACCTACCGCCGGTGCAGAACGCCACCCCGATCTCTGCAAAAAAGACTATTGTTAGCGAACAAATGCCCCCTGTACTGACGGGTTCTCCGGAAAGTCTGCCGTGAATGTCGCTAACGGAGACGCGGACAGAGGATTCCATCGCGGGACGTACTCTGGGTGTCTGATAACCACATTGACGACATCTTGGGCGACGAGTGATTCGAGGGCGTTCGAGAAAGCGAGGCGAGGAAATATCCCAGGGACGTTTTGAGGTCGGTATCGCTTTGGCCCGCTTTGGAGGAATCAGGAGAGAGCTGTGGGCAGCTTCTGATAACTATCGGGGAAAAAACGATCGCGGGGTGGCTTGACAGGTGGCTTTTCTTTGGTTCTCTAGCTCAGTTTGGAGATGACGTATGGTGCGACTGGTGCGACGTGATTTCCAGGCAGCCGTTTAAGAAAAAGGAAGCAAGAGGAGAAAAGGTCGATATTGTATTAAGGAGAATCTCGATATCGAGTTTGTATCTGAGAGTATTAAAGAGGGCCAGATATCTGTTATCCTATCTCACCGGGCAAGAAATAGATAGGGAAAGCAGCAGGGTGGCGCAAACAGAAGGACGAACTTGTCGCGCTCCTTGAATGACACGGACCCCTGTGCGACTCAGGGGCAAGGGTTAGATTGGTCCAGGGTGCTCTCACCTTGGTTCCCTTTCAGCAGGCTTTTTGGTCGAGTCTTGCGCCCAGTTGAAAGACACATGTAATTAGTTCTCCGCCGTGGTTGGCTGCCGCTCCCATATGTGGGGCGGCGACTCACTACAAGTACTCTTGCACTCAATTCTTGATCCGCAGGCAAATTTTCGAGTGTTCAAACTCCCGCCTCTCTCCACAAAACGAGCAGGGCGCCGGAGACGCAAAGTCGAGGAGCTGCTCCTCGAACGACGAGCTCGGCGAACAAAAAGTCGTTCGATATTTACACCTTGCTCTCGCCATTTCCTTGGCCGCGATATCATGAAGGGAGTCACTCTCCTCTCGGACCACCACCGACTGTTACTTCCCATCCTGCTCTTGGAGCGACTGGCCCAAACTTCATCGGATAGCCTCCGTGGGCGTGGCCTTTAGTTAGGGCCACGATGCTATACAGGCCTTGAAGAATGCCTGCTCTTTTTTGTCTTCTTTGTTTAGTACAACCTGCCACGACGGCCGGACTGCTTCTAGCAGCTGGTAACTGAGATGTTCTTCCATCCATCTTCGGTATCTTGTCGATCTCTTTTATGGCAGAGAGCAAACCATGCGTTCACGATTAAGCCGGAGCGTCTACTCCCATCCTCCGTCGAAAGGCGGAGGCTGCATAGTTGAAGCTTGATTTTGTTTGGCCGCACAGCACATATCCCAGGTCCCCATCCATTTTATCCGTCCGTAGTGTAATCAAACCATTAAGATCGTGCTATGATAGTAATATACAACTTTCGCTCCCTGCACATTGGGCCATAACCTTACTTCCCCTGCCGTCCGCTTGCGCCTGGCGAAATCTTACACACGCCTGCAACGCCCCAGAGGTATCCCGAAAAGAAAATAGAAAGCAAGTAACACCAGAATAACCTGTCGTTTTCGTCCGCCGTAGGCCAGATACAAGTCACCCCTTCACTTCAGGACTGTATGTGCCCCCCTCGCCTCGAGGTACTGCTCCGCCACGCCCTGCGGCAAGCTCCTGATGAGGTTGAACACCTCCCTATCATGATACCTCAGCCGGCTCTTCGGGTCCAGGTACGGCGCCGGCAGTCCCGTAACGTCGCAGTACCTCTTCGGATACGCGAGCGACGGGGCCGACTCGATGTTCGTGTACGTGGCGCTCGGCGCCGCCCCCGCGCCCACCGGCCTCAGCGACTTCTCCAACACTAGCTTCGACAGGCTGCGCGACGCCTGGGCGAGGTTGGGGCCGGAGCCGCTCGCCGCGGAGGGCGTCGAGGCGCCGCTCGTCGAGAGCCCGTCGTCGTTCGCGGGCGTCGCGGAGCCGCTGTTCTCCTGCGGGGTGGCGAGGGCGGACGCCTCCCGCCGGGAGGCGTCGCCGAGGACCGTCTTGACGTTCTTGTTGCGGCGCTGGTTGGGGCGCCAGTGGGGGTTGCGGAAGGTCTTGTGGATGGAGTGGATGTCGAGCTCGTCGATGAGCTTTTGGTGGGCGATCTGGGCTTCTGTGGGGCCGGTGCTGGTCATTGTCGAGGTTTGCGCGGTACGCCGCGGGACAGATTGTGGGGTCGTGGGTTGGGTTTCTCTGGGGGCGGTTGAAGGGCGTCGAGATGATATCTCGGGTGTGGTATGGCGTTGGGGTTTGGAGTTTGGGTGGAAGAGGAAGATGGTGCTGAGGTAGGAATCTCGAGCTGGACGGGTGAGCTTGAGCGAAGCGGCTCTAATTGGGATTTTGCCGACTCTTACCGCCCCCGCGAGCCACTGTAAACACCCATGATCACGAAAGTCAAACAACCTAGAAAGCAGTCCTGACCATCTACCACACACAAATCGGAGCCCATCATGGTAAGAGCTCGCAAAATGGATTACGCTCTTGCGATTTAGAGCATCACGTCTAATATACTCGTAGGAAAGCCCACATGAACACCAGCAGAATATGCTGCTGTCCCGCGTCATCACCAACGTGGTTAGTACCGCGATACGACGCCTCGCTCATACCAGCACCACCCACCACTAACAGTCGTTGCAGGAGAAACTGAACGAGGCCGTTGTTGTCATGAACAAGGCCCTCCAGGTGAATATTTCACCTTGATATGCAGGATCGGAGCCGTAACTAACACTATCCGTTCTCCCCACAGGAAATCAACATCCAGAACATGAACGTCGAGCTCGTGGCCCAGATGTTCAAGAACTACCAATCCAACGTTCTCTTCCACCTAGAAGGTAAGAATATTGAACTTGCTACCAGGGAACGGCAGCTGACGGCGATGTATAGCCACGGATAGCCTACAGCCTCCTTCGTAAGTGGTGGCTGCATGGCTGTTGTTGTTGGGTTGGGGTTGGGATGATACGGATACGATGAATGAATTACGAGATTTAATAAACTGTGCCATTCCCCGGGCTCTCTAGGCATAGAGCCCCCTTTCCATGGGCCGGACCAAGCTGTTCGGGTTGGCGACTTTTGTTGGGAGTTATTCCTTGCGCGTTACCTGAAGTGGACTACATTGTGAAGCCTCACATTCATGGTGGTGCACAAGTACCTACTACTCCGTAGAGGCTGCCACTATCGTAGGCGTGGCTGGCAGCTTAGTCATGACCTTGTCCTCTAACACCTCCAGACTTCAGCATCACGACTATTGGCAATTTCGCGGCGGCGCAATGGACATGTTTTAGCTACGTACTAAAGTATCAAGCTTATGTATACACGCGTGTGACAAACCTTGCCTAAACATTTGACTGGAGAAACAACCCCACGCATTTTAACTCTTCAATGCCCACCCCGTAGCCCGCTGTCGTGACCGATCCTCTAAGCGCTACACGCGCCTCAACTCAACCGTCCTTTGACCTCGATCTGACGTTCCCGGCCGTGCTTTTTGCCTGCGACTTTTACACTGAAACGAACACCCGGCGATGACGGGGACCGCCTTCTCTTAATCGAGCAACCCGTTACGATAGCCAACACACCCAATCCATCACGATGGCGCCCTCAGCGACAGCCGACTCTGTCTTCGAGCTCCCAGAGAGCAAGCGACCAGCAGAGCGCACCTACCCACCCGCAAAGATATTCCCCGTTCGCGAGGCTCGGTTCGAGAAGCCCATCCCCGTTCAGGTGGATGGGCGCGAGAAAGCCCTCGCGCAACCTCCTGGCAGCGCCGCCATCGTCATCGACAATGGTATTCCACCCCTCTGACCGTCCCTCGCGCCTCTCTCCATCGCCCGTCCCTTCGCCTCCGTTCAGAGTGCTGACCCGTGGTTATTCAGGTTCCTCGACCTTGCGGGCCGGATGGTCCTTCGAAGATAAGCCACGCCTAGCGATACCACCGATCATGGCGAAGTACCGCGACCGCAAGGCGGGCAAGACCTACTCGTTTGCGGGATCCGACTGCTATGCCGACACCACCGCGAAGAGCCATATACGCAGCGCCTTCGAGGCCGGCACGGGGATTGTCACATCTTGGGATGCGATGGAGCACGTCCTAGATTACGTCTTCCTCAAGATGGGGATGAATGGCGTTGATGGCGCAATCGACATGCCTATCGTCATGACCGAGGCAGTCGCCAACCTCGCATACTCGCGGAAGAGTGAGTTGCTTGCACACCTTGCTAGAAGTGCCTAGGCATGACCCAGAGACCGCGGGGGCTAACGTTCGTTTGTTTACTAGCTATGACTGAGATTATCTTCGAATGCTACGGCGCGCCCTCCCTCGCGTATGGGATCGATTCGTTATTCTCTTACAACTACAACGGCGGCAAGACCGGCCTGGTCGTGTCCTCGTCGAATTCGGCAACCCACGTTATCCCCGTCTACAACTCCAAGGCCATGCTGGCGCAAGCCACCCGACTCAGCTGGGGCGGGTACCAGGGCGCCGAGTACCTACTCAGACTGATAAGACTGAAGTACCCTTCTTTCTCGGGGAAGCTGAATGTCTCCCAGGCCGAATACATGCTTCGCGACTTTGGCTACGTGTCTACCGACTACAATAATGAGCTCCGGAGCTACCTAGACTGGACAGGCCTGGAGGACCGTGACATCGTGATCCAGTACCAGTACACCGAGGAGGTCGTCGTACAGAAGAGCCAGGAGGAGCTCGACAAGGCCGCCCAGAAGAAGCGAGAGAACGGCCTGAGGCTTCAGAGACAGGCCGCTAAGATGCGCCTCGAGAAGCTGATGCAGAAGGAGAAGCGGCTCGATCAGTTCAAGAAGATCCAGGAGAAGCTTCCGGAGCTGAACAAGAAGGAGACCAAGCGCGTGCTAGACGATAACGAGCTCAAGGACGAGGCGGCTCTGGATAAGATCGTCAAGGAGCTTGAGAAGGCGGTCCGGAAGGGCCGTATGAAGGACGTCGGCATCGAGGAGGAGGAGGAGGCGACGATTCCCTCATTCGAGCTGCTCGACATCCCCGACGAAGAACTCGACGAGGTCGGCCTCAAGAACAAGAAGCAGCAGCGGCTGGCTAAGGCCAACTACGAGGCCCGCCAGAGGGCCAAGGCCGAGAAGGAGGCCGAGAAGGAGAGGATAGCGGAGGAGAAGCGCAAGGACGACGACCGGCGGAAGAACGACCTCGAGAACTGGCTCATCGAGCGGCACGAGGCCCGCGCCGAGACGCTACTCAAGATGAAGGAGAAGGAGAGGCTCAACAAGGACCTCGGGAACCGCAAGTCCCTCGCGTCGCAGATGCGCATGAAGAACATCGCGAACCTGGCGTCGGACCAGCCGGCGAAGAAGCGGCGGAGGGGCGGCGACGACGACATGTTCGGGGCCAACGACGACGACTGGGGCGTGTACAGGGACATCGCGGACAACCCGTCCGACGACGAGGAGGAGGACCTCCTGGGGAAGCTCACGTCGCTGGAGCAGGACCTGCTCCTTCACGACGAGAACTTCCGGTACGACGACACGCACGAGGCGCAGTCGGACTGGAGCAAGTCACTCCTGCACGCGTGGACGCGGGGCCCGCGGCCCTTCGACGCCGGGTCGCAGGCGGAGCTGCACCAGATCCACCTCAACGTCGAGCGGATCCGCGTGCCCGAGGTGATCTTCCAGCCGTCGATAGCGGGCGTGGACCAGGCGGGCCTCGTGGAGATCGCGGGCGACATACTCAACCAGCGCCTGGCGTCCGTCCCGGGCAGGGACGACTTTTTGAGGGACATCTTCCTCACGGGCGGGAACACGCTGTTCAAGAACTTCGACCAGAGGCTGAGGGACGAGCTGAGGGCGCTGCTGCCCGCCGGGGCGCCGCTGGCCACGAGGCCCGCCCAGGACGCCATACTGGACGCGTGGAGGGGCGCCGCGGGGTGGGCTGCCTCGTCCGGGTGGAAGAACGCGAGGGTCACGAAGGCGGAGTACGAGGAGAAGGGGTCGGAGTACTTCAAGGTAAGAGAACGAACCAACCCCCCCCCCGAAAAAAAAACGAATCCTCGGACCTTGTTTTCTCTTTCTTTCTTTCTTTCTTTCTTTCTTCTACCTCGACGCCTGAAGCTGACTTGTACGAACTAGGAGCACAACCTGGGCAATGCGTTTGTATGATTTCTGTTGGGGAGAAAAGGGGCGTGTAACCTAAATCTGTACTTTGTATGTTCTGCTTTCGAAAGGGGCGGGTATTTCTTTTACGGAGGAGGGATATGATATGAATAAGGGGAGAAGGCGGGAAGAAAAAAGGATCAACTTTTGTAAATGTAAAAAAATGAGAATGAAAAGTAGTAAGCTCAAACGGGGATGAGGAGGTGTCGAGGGACCATTGTAGGCTCGGGGGAAGCTCCCCCCGGGGTGTGTATAAGGGCAAGGAGGTCTTGTCTGCCCAAGCTTGAAACGGAAGGGCATGAAGGAGAGAGCAATGTCGTTGCGTCGTCTTCACTCCGTAACCGTCCCTTTCGCTACAACCTAACTAGTGATATCCAATAGTCAGGAAACTCCGCGGGCATGAGGTACCAGGCCCTGACCTTGGCCCACGGCCCTCTTCTTATACTCGTACGTGGTGTGGTATGAGCCGCTGGCTCATCTCCTTACCCCTAGGTCTCATTCACGCTCGCACTCCCTATAACTATGGTATTCCAAAAATATACGTGATAGTAGTTACCAAGGTAAAGTAGACTTTCTTAATTCGCATCTTCTAGCTCATGTTCCCCATCCACCTTTCTACCTTCCTACTCTCCACCTCATGCCAGAGTTGAGAGCATAACAATGGCACACACACATACACCCCAGCAACTACCATATAAAAAGCAGAACAACAAAAAAATGGTATGCGGACCCTTTCTCTGGGCAGACCATCCCGCAAGTCAAATAACGGCTCAAAAAAATGATAAAACGCAGGAACAAGAAAGAAAGAAAGAATAAGTAGCTAATAAAAAGATTCCATAGTTTCAACCCGGATAAAACGCCTTGGACCACCACAAAACCTTCCTTCCTTCCCCATCCCCCTTAGCTCTCTGCGTTTCTCACCCACAAACGCCGTTGATATTCCCCGTTCGTCCTCCCTGCGTAATAATAGTGTAAAAAAAGAAGCCTCAAAAGGCAAAAGAGAGAGAGTAAACCGAGCAGCGTGGGAAACACAGAGAAAACCGCATAATCAGCGAGAGTAATCGCATGCGGCAGTTGCGCCGATCCAACCATTCTAGGGGAGGGATTCCATCTGCATCTTCATGTCCTCCTGCTCGTCCTGCCCGTCCGGCTGCTGCTGTGGCTGGCGGTCGCCCAAGGGCGCAGGAGGCGTCATGACCGCCTGCGCTATGGCGGCCAGAGGCTCCGGCGCGGCGCTGGTTGGGGGCTGCTCGGGCCGCGGGGCCGCCTCCGGGAGGTTCACCATCTGGGGGCTCAGGTTGAGGCCCTGGGGCGGGGCGGGGAACTTCCCTCGCGCCTCGAGGAGTTCCGACTGCAGGGCGGAGACGTATTCGCGGTAGAGGGTGTTCTGGCTGATTAGATACCGGCACGAGTTGTCCAGCTGCGTGTTGTCATTGACTCTCTCCTCGAGCTTCTTGATGTACTCCTCCTTGCGGCGTCGGAAAGCCCTCTGCGACGAAGGGTTAGTTTCCGCGCGGTAGTATAGCCTAGGGGGCCGCGGGGAAAGACATACCTGGGCAGCCCTGTTCTGGGCGGCGCGCTTAGACTGAGAAAGCTCCCTCTTCCCCCTGCGATTATTGGGCGAGTCCTCGTTGTCCTCCGGCGACTGCGCGGTGGGTTGCGGGGGAGGGGGCGCCGGCGCCAGGACTTGCTGCTCGTGTACAACGGCAGGGGGGGTAGGATCTTGTGGTGCCATGGTCGGCATGGGCATGTTACTGGGCATCATGTTGGCGGCCGGGGCCAGGCTCGCTGCGGCCGCGGGCATCATCGTGTTTGCGTGAGCTCGGAGGTCGGGGTGGATGTAGTCGTCCTCCTTCACGTGTGCCTGCTGCTGCTGGCGCTGACCATCGGTAAGTGCTCGATGGGCCTGGTTGGCAGCAGCCGTGATGTCGGCGTACCCATGGGGCGATACCGCCGAGGGAGTCTGGTCGGGTGGGCTCTGTCCTTCTCCGGAGGGCGACGTCGCGGCATGCGATCTTAATAATTCGAGGCTTGCTTGGAGGTCGGCATCCGGGAGCGTAGCTTCCATGATGTTATGTCAGCACTGACGTCGTTCTTTTCTTTGAAATGGGCGGGGCACAGCGCCGGCCTTTTCGTTCTAACAACAGCGCGATCTGCCAGAGGAGGGGAATTGAGAGGGGATGCGCCAACAGGGGGAGAGCAAGGTTCGTGGTCATTAATTCAAATGCTCTAGCTGGGACTTTTATGTTGCGATAAGACCATTTCGACCTGTTCCGACACTCGCGCAAGATACAGGCGTTGCTGCTCAAACTAACACAGGAAACGCGCAACGGTCGCACTTGCGCAGGAAAGTTGATTGGGAACGAAAGTGCTATGGAAACTCGCGAGGATGGAAGAGAGGGGGGAGATGGGAGAAGAGTGCCAGGTATGCTAGCAGAGGCCACCAATCCATCTCACCAGCGAAAGCCGACTGGCACTCGCAATGCGCCGGTCGACCCGCGACAAGGTGGTTATGGCGACGACCCTCTCGTCAGCAACATGCCCGAAGCCGTTGCGATGACAATCAGGTCGTGATTATTAAGGCTTTGGTGGTCCGCATTTGGTTATGAAAGCAGCGCGCGCGCCGTGGAGGGAATGCTGAGAAAGAAAACCCAAGAGCGCATTTGACAGGAGGGCGATGATGACGAAGCAACAATCCACACGCACCCCGAAGGTGGCCGAGGTGTGAAGGTGAAACTGGAATGCTGCGATGCCTCGCGGAGGGAAGCCTGGAGGAGAGGGGGGGGATGGATGCTTTGGAAGAGGCGACGGTGCGCGCGAAGGGGCTTGAATGAAAGGAAAACTCAGAACTTACCAGCGCCAGACGTTGATGTGGCCATCGTCGCGTTCGATGGGATATTCGAATCTCGAACAAAGTCGCGGGCGCGGGGTGCTTGGGAGCTGTTGGTGGATGAGATTCTGAGTAAGCAGGTTGGGGATGGCGAAGGTGGGAGGAGGGAGGATATGAGGAAACTTGATCTGTCAGCGGACGGGGGGGCTGGGGATTTGCCATCGCGGATAGGAATTATGTACCGAAAAAATCCAATGCCTTGGAGCCGATGATGGTGTGTACCAGCCAGGCAATTTATGTACCAGAGACATGTGATTCAGTGCACTTGGGCGTAGTGTTTGGGGCCGCACCTTGGTATCAGGTACTGAGTCCCCTGGCCATGCGCCACCACGTAATGTGTCGCAGGATTTGTCATCGCCCAACACGGGATTACGTAACAGTCGTATTCTCTCAGTCGAGAGGCAGGTGCGACACAGAAGCAGAACGCCCCCCCGCTCGGATTTTCGTATGACTAATCGACCCTCCATCTCAAGCAAGAACGGCAGCCGAGGAATCCGGGCTGTCCCTGTCGCGGAGCACATGTTAGTTAAGTCATGTCATCTCTTGCCAGGGTAGAGGGCGGGCAAAGGGCGCGGAATGTGAATGTGTTGAGAGCAGATAGGCAACACCCAGAGGTCTCCACAACTCAAGCGCTGGCCAATAGTGCTGCTAGCGATAGAGCAATGGGCACATTGTGGCTTTCAAGGTTGGCCGCGCATGAAGTCATACCAAACTTAGCAGCTACTGGTATCAAGTGGATAGCTAAGCTTGAGCTACATTGTCCTAGCCCGGGCAGAGCGTGCCCATGGTTGACGTTTTATATTTTATATGTGGGGTGTCGGGGTGCCTGAGCTGTGATGAGGAATGTTCCATGTCCATACATAAGAGGACCCTAAAATCGGTTGGATTAGTGGGTACGTACCACCGCTGACAGGGTCTCAACTCCATGCCGTGTAACTAGTTAGTCTGCATGCGGGAGAGCCTAGCTATCAAATTGGCTCCAACCCAAGTCAGAGGTATCAATCCGCCTTCCACGCTCTGAGCCCTCTCGATTCGGCCGCCCTCCATCACAATGTTCAAACCCCGCCCAATCCTCAACTCACTCCCTGCCAGGCTCCTTCATCCCCAGCGACGCCCCATCATGTCAACCGCAACCGCAGCAGCAGCAGCGACTCCCAGCTTCTCCCCGGGCTCCGACTCGGGCCTCCTAGCCCCGACCGTCGACAAGCTCCTGACCAGGACGCAGTCGCCCTGGCGCCTCACTCCCACCGGCGAGGGACTCGAGCGGCCCTTCAAGTTCAAGACATTTGCTAAGACATGGGTGGGTATACACCACCTCCTTTACTCCTGCCTCCCCACCACCACCATCAACCCGCCACCCCGTTCCCTCGTGATTTTACGACACCTAGACTTACAGGAGCATTCTATAACCCGTAGGACTTCATGACTGCCGTATCGCTACAATGTAAACTGAAAAACCACCACCCCGAGTGGACCAACGTAAGTCCATCATCATCACTCTCATGGTCCGAAGGGAGGAGAGAAAGAGTATTGCGCCGCTCGTGGGTTCCGCTTTTTTTCTGATCGGATCGGGAGCAGGTATACAACACGACTTTTATACGCTGGACGACGCATAGCCCCAAGGGCCTGTCCGAGAAGGACGTGTCCATGGCCTCGGTATGCGACGAGCTCGCCGCCGCCTTCGGAGAGGTCCCCACCGAGGAGGGCGACGGCGGCGCGAGCTGCGAGCTGGTTGGCCGCGTGGTGGGTGCGGCGGGGGAGGATTGCTGTGCGCCCAAGAAGAAGTGAGGGACGGTCGGGTTATTTCTGTACCATTACAATGTAGGTTAACCATGTCTGGGGGGGGCGGGCGGATGGCTATGGGGGGAATGTAAGATTGGGCTACGGCGTCTGTACGAGTATAAGCACAAACCACGGGCACAGCAGAGGCGTCGACGTGGTTCGATATCACTTCACTTAAATATACGCGAGGCTATTACACCTCACTATCCACAACTGCCTGCCCTGTAATGGTAGTCTTAAAAGAGAATCTCTTATTAAAAAAGATTATGGCGCTTCGTAGCTAGAATTAAGTCTGAGATATGTATGTGAAGAACGAAGCGGGAAGGGGGGGTATATCCTCCACCCCCCCTCTCCCAATGCAATTTTTACCCCCGAACGCCCTCTTTCGTGACTTCAATTATTACACTCCCATGAAAGCTTGCGAGGCAGAGGCTTCACCGAGTCTCCCGTAGTCCACCGCTACCATCCCGATGACGAGGTTTTCATCTCGCCATGGCCCCCCGAGTCCAAAAATATACCCGAGACGGAGTTGGCCTGGCCAAACCTTCGCCCCGGTATATTTACATCCCGTCCCTGCTCTCAAGCTAAGAAACGAATTCCGAGCCTGGGCAGAGAACAGAGTGAAAAAGAAAAGATGGGAGAGCAGCTCCTGCCTCCCTGCCTGCCTGTGAGGGGGCGGCTTCTTTACTGGGCCTTCTTGGCCTTGGCCAGCTTCTCGCCCCTGCGGCGCTCGCGGGCCTCGGCGGAGGCCTCGGTGTCGAGGATCTTGTCCCACCACCTGAAGCTGGAGGCGTAGTTGCCGATGAACTTCTCGTGGTGGACGTCGTGGTGTTCGGCGCCGGCCCAGAAGGGCAGGAAGTTCCTCAGGCTCCAGGGGAAGTCGTAGCCGCTGTGGGCGTCGACGGCCTGGAACAGGCGGGCGACGATCCAGAGGTACATGGTGATGAGGTGGAGGTCGCCGGTGAAGTAGCACCACAGGGCGGGGGCGCCGACGGTGCCGAGGCCGAGGAGCATGACCTCGATGGGGGAGGCGTACTCAGCGGCGAGGCCGAAGGGGGCAGAGTAGTAGTGGTGCATCTTGTGGATGCTCCTGTAGAGGGGACCGTAGTGGAGCGAGCGGTGGAGCCAGTAGTGCCAGGCGTCCTCCATGACGAAGAAGACGCAGATCTGGAAGGCCATCTTGCCGAGGGAGGGGAAGGGCGTGCCGTAGTCCATGCCGCAGTAGGTGGCGATGGGGTGGAAGAACCAGATCTGGGGGAGCTCGACGGTGAAGTGGCTGATGAGGACGATGAAGGCGCAGTTCATCTGCTCCTTCCACGTGGGCATCTTCTGCTGTATCCGGGAGTGTCAAGTCAGTATTGGGACATGAGGCTAGAGACGCGATAGGCACGCTCGAGGGGGATTGCGCGGGCGGGTTGGGTGTAGGATGTGTGGGTCGAAACATACGTCCTGAATCTTGTACTTGTTGAAGTAGGGGATCATGCCGATGATGATCCAGGGCAGTGACCGTCCGAAGTAAACGACCTCGTGCATGACGAAGCTCATGATACCCGTCGCGAGGGTGTCATTCTGCATCCAGAGGTACCAGGCCTATAGAAGGAGCATCCCAGAATTAGCTATCGGTGGGAAACAAAGATGCCGAGTGTGCTGGCTCGAGTTCGAGAAAAGGGGGAGAAAAGGAGGGGGCGGTCGTCGTCGTTCCAGGAAATGTTCTGGGGAGGGTTTCGAGTACATACCGCCCAGAGGCGCTCGGCGATGTTTAGTTCCACATTGTACTTCGTCACCTCGTCGAGCGCGGTGAAATACGCCGGTATCGTCGCGTTCATGTGCGCCGTCGTCACCTCACTGCAACAAAGAGGACGTGTTAGTAGAGCGTCAAGAAAAGATTGCCAGGGGCGAGGCGCTCTTGAAGGTAAAGGAACCTGTCCCCAGATGACTGAGGGAGCGTTGTTGACGTTGGGTCGGGGGCCAACTTACATGAAGGACTCCATCGCGACGGTCGAGAAAAGAAAAGAAAAATAGGGGCGTTTGCGGAAAGTGACTACTACCCAACAACACAAAGAGTGTAGACGATCCGATAATATGGGGGGATTAAGGGGAGAAGAAACCGAACAAACGCGGTCGAAACACGGAGTGGAGATGAAGTGGGAAAACACAGCCGGAGTGGCGATGGGGTAGGTGAGTGTGACGACGATCGGGAAAAGAGGAAAAGGAGGACTTTAAACTTGTTGGGGGGGGGGGAGAGCGGCGAGTCTCGCGATTTTATCAAAGTGCTTTGTCGGGAAATTTTACGGAGCCGGGGTCCGTCGTCCCCTTTCGATTTCTGGCGTGAGGGAGAGAGGAGCGTCCCACATGCTACAAAGTACCACGGCCCACCACCCCCCTGGCCTAGCACACGCTATTTTATTTGTATTAGCACCTTGGCTTGGCAAATAACAGTGGATAATACCACACCAGGCCGTGAGCTGCGCAGCTCTAGTACAAAGTATTATCAGATGAGCCGATCCCTCCGTCACGCAGAAAGTAGACACAGAGAACACACAGGGAACACAGGGGGAGGGAGGCAGGTGGGTCCTAGTTTAAAATCGGGTCCCACAGGGCCCCCTCCCTTCTATCCAGTCAGTCGTTTTCGTTTCCTTGCTGGCTTGGGAGGGTGTAGCGGGATGGTGCCAGAATGGGGCGACAATCTTAGATCACTTCCCGATTCCGTCCCCACTCCACCTTCTCCTTTCATGTGCCCACGAACCCGAATACGGGGCACCCGTCATGCACTGCTCACAGGGGTAACTGCCAGCTGTGGGCGTCTGCATATAGTACTCGCCTGATAAGAACCTTACTGGGGAGAAGTCGCCCCATGTCGGACTGGTCGGCAAGCGGCGCACTCGTGCGTCACTAGTCATAATAGTTAGCCCGTACGGAGTACTTCCGAGCACTGCCAAGTCACAAGCCATAATACCTGCAATCGCGAAGATAGGCCAAAAAAAAGAAGCCCACGTCAGTCTGAGCCTCAAACTTCCCCCGCGGGTCTCGCCACCTGCGAGTGCATACGCTCGCTCAGCCAATCCGCTTCCCAAGCTCCATCTAAGCACCCCAGAAACCCGGACTTCACTGTCCGGGTCCGTCCACCCACACGTCGATGTCGCATCCGTAAATCGCGATTCTGACAAACGCCCCCAACTGAAGATACCCACACCCAGACCTACACCCACATCCCACGCCCCCCGTCCTTCTTTCCACTCCTCTCCTACACACTCTAGGCAGCGCCTTTCGGATGCCCACCCACCGGCTCACGCAATGGGCCCCTCTTTTCCGGGCCCCGCCCGCCGGCAGCCAATGGCGTAACCTACCCGCTCCCGCAGTCGGCCGATTCTCCTCCTCCAACGCGCCACCCGGGAAGAGGAAGGCTCGCCGGACCCAGGGGGGTGGTCCCCCCGCCGCGTCCATATTCGATCAGCTCTTCCCCCAGCCCGCCCAGACCCGCTCGTCACCGGCTCCATCGAGCTCCGGATCGCGCGACGGCATGGTCTCGGCGGCCCATGGTGTAGTTTCCAAGAATGCGAGCTTGGGTAGGAGTGGTGCGGCGGTGCTGAAGTGGAGGAGCGAGAAAGAGAAGGGGAAGGGTGAAGAAGAGGAGGAGGAGGTCACTCGTTCTGCCGGGACGACGGGGAAGAGATACGTCCTGGTCGTGAGGAATGGGAGTAGGTCGACTCTCCCAAGCGACTTCTACCGCATCGCACCACAGGGCGCCGTCCACCTCGACGGACGGGGATGGTCGTCGATGCAAGGTTAGCCCCCCCTTTCACTCACCTCGACTCCTCCCACTTCCCATAAGCTAACGCCCGTCGAAAATTAAACAGCCGTGCAGGCGCGCCACACAGTCACCATCGAGCCCCAAGATAAATACCTCCTCCACTTCTCCTCCCTCGCCGAGGCAACCGCCTACAAAGCCGAACTCGAACGCCTCCTAGCCGCCGCACCTCCCCCCGAGGAGGCCCAGGGGCAGCAGCAGCAGCCCCCCCGTCTGACCCTCTCCACCCCGGACCCATCCCTGGTGTCCGTCGAGCTCGTCCAGGGCCTAAGCGCCCTAAGACAGGTCACCGGCGCCCGCGTCCCCATGAACGTGCTCCGCTCCGGCCTCCACGCCCGGAACCTCGTCCACGTCAAGCTCGACGGCTCGCAGCTGACGCCCTGCGAGCTCCGCGCCCTCGTCGCCGCCGACGGCCGCGAGCGTAACCTCGCCTGGAAGCTGAGCAGCTCGTGGGGCGAGGACGGCGTCTCCGTCACCCTGAAAAACGAGCCGCCGCCGAAGAGGGCCGCCCCCGACGAGAAGGGGGATGCGGCGGCGGCGTCCAGTGGCGGCGGTGGGCCGGATCCCGCGCTGGCGTCTGAGCGTCGCGGGGGTGGAGGGGTGAAGACCCGCGAGAGCTTCTTCTCGAGGTTCTTCCTGTCGTTCGACACCGTCCATGACGCCAGGAGATTCATCCGCTGCTGGCACAGGCGGAAGGTCAACATCGACGATCACGAGAGGGCGTGTATAGTTAATACGTCGTTAATATGGTAAATACCCAGGAACAAAAATAAATCCCAAGTTAAGAAACCGCCCCTCCAAAAAGAACTACATCTGAAGCGTTCACCCGTCTTCTTATTCCCCCCTGGTGAGTTCTGCGTGTATAAGTTATCCTCGCCGCAAACGAGTTATAACCATCAAATCTGCAATACCGTGAGACGTACGCTGGAAGGTATGGATGTATGTGTGTGTGTGTGATTGTATTAAAACCCCCAGATCGAAAAACCAATAAACTCCAGCCCGGACGTTGATCTCTAAAAAACAACTAAAAATAACAAAAAAACGCACTGGAAAAGGTGGGTCGCCCATGCGCGACCACGCGGGGAGGGGGGTACCGGATGCGCCGGTTGCATCAAGAGGCAACATATTCCGGGACCCGGTAGGCTGGCTGGGTGGAGAATGCGTGATATGGCCCTCATCTCTCCCGCGCCCTTGCCGTCGCCTCGTCCTCTCGCTCAAGTGGGACGGTTCTTATCTGCCCCCAGGAGCGCGATCCTCCTTCCAACTAACCAACCAACTCCCTCCCTCCCCTGGTGTCAGCCGTACCTCACCATACCCCGCTTAGAACACGGCTCGCGACGTGTGTTGGAACTCAGTGATGGCCGGGTAGCAAGTGCGTGTGCGCGGATTAATAGCGACGAGCTATAGCAGCCCGCCGAGAGCAAGGCAGAAAACCAGCACGGCCAACCCAAACCATACCATACCATCGCTCCCACTTTCCTTAGCAGCACGGGCCTGACTTGCCGGAGCCAGACTTCTCCCCCACGTTGACGGATTCGCCCTGCTGGTCGTTCTTGGAGCTGTCTACCAGCCGCTTCTTGATGTCGGCCGCGAGGCTGTAGAAGGCTTTGTCGATGTTGATGTTGCTCTTGGCCGAGACCTCGAGGAAGGGGATCCCGAGTTCGTCGGCGAGGGCCTGGCCCTGTTCTGTCGACACCATCCTCTTCTCCTCCCAGTCGCACTTGTTGCCGATCAGGATCTTGTTCACGCCCTCGCTAGCGTGCTGCTCGACGTTGGAGAACCATGTTCGAATGTCTGCGGGAGGGGTAAGCCTTGTCAGCCGTCTGCTCGCCCCGACTTCATAATCCACTCCATGCAATGCTCTATGCCGAGATCTCCTTCTCCGCTCCGGGGCAAGGGAGGGCCGCGATTGCCATTTGAGGGTCGGGGGCCGACTTACTATTGAATGACCGCTCGTCCGTGACATCATACACCAGCAGGATTCCCATGGCGCCGCGGTAGTACGCCGTCGTGATTGTCCGGAAGCGTTCCTGGCCGGCAGTGTCCCATATTTGCAGCTTCACGCGCTTGCCGTCTAGCTCGATGGTCCGGATCTTGAAGTCGATGCCGATGGTGGTGATGAAGGAGGGGGTGAAGGAGTCCTCGCTGAATCGCAATAGACAGCACGACTTCCCGACGCCGGAGTCGCCTATGAGGAGCAGCTTGATCTGAGGAGTAAGGAGGCCAAAAGTCAGTATCGGTCGTGTCCAGATAGAGCCGGGAGGTGGAGAGACGGGAGGAGCGTGAGAGGGGTCGGTTGGGTAATCTGGGGCTCAATCAGAGGCGCAGAGGAGACGGGACGCACGAGAAAATCATAGTTGCGACTGTTACTCGACATCTTGGCGGATTATCAGGATGATCTGTTTTCGGGCGGGCGAGGTTCTGGAATTTGTTAGCGACGGGACGGACGGGTAGAAGAGGATGATGTCGCGGAAATCTGGAGCGATGGGGAATGCGCGCTATGCAAGGCGGTGGCCAGGTTGCAGGTTGCAGGTTGGCACTGCAAGTATACTTTGTACAGTGGAAGGATTCAAGACGTACCTGGTTGGACGGATTTGCGGTCTGGGGCGACGATTGGGATCGGGCGAACAAGGAACAAGGATGGGGTGGTAAGGAAGGGCCAAGGCGAAGAGAGATGTTGTACGAGTAATGCTTCTTCGGCGGGTGGAGAATGGGCGAGGCTGGTCGTCCACGTTTGGCTGCACCGTCTGGTCTGTCGGGTCGGGGAGCGGAGAGGCACCTCGCCAGTGCGGAGGTTTTGTTGTGGTGGTGAAGGCAGCCACTTGTGGTCCCGCCGCACTTGGCCCCCGTCTTGCGTAATATACCCGATATGGACTAACGTCGTCGAGGAATGGGAATACTTCTTGCACAAGTAGTACTAGTATTACCAGTGGGGTGGGATTGTGGAGTTGAGTTGAAGGTAAGTACAATTGGAAGCGGCGAAGTGCCCGTAATATCGATGCGTGGTTCAAGTCTCACAGTTTGCACGAGGAGAGAGCGAGGGGTCACTCAGCCCTCTCTTATTCAGTGTCAATCGAATTAAAAGCAAAGTTTATTAGAATGCCAGCCAGATGCGGATAGATTGAGGCGCTTGTCAGAGGCTTGCTTGGTCCCCATTATGCGAGTACAAGTAATTACTTGAATGAGAGTTGGCACCACTTGTTTATGTAAGCAGCCAATAGTCTGGCTGAGCCACATTGTTGGCGAGTGCGAGTACGACTACCAATGCTCCATGGTCGAGGAGGAATTCCGACGTCATCGCAGGGTTACGAGTCCCCACTAACTCTGGTTGGCCGAATATTCTAAGACCCCATCCCGCATCCCCAGCCCCGCGCCGGACTTAACAAAATGATACCAGGGCTAGGATCTCCTGGTTACCAGTTATACTCGGGGTTATGCTACACAGGCGTGAGGTGCACAAATCAAGGATTGAATTCCCTGCTCCCTGTAATACTCAGAGGGGGAAATATGGAGTGGTTTCCGGCAGACGCCGAGAGTGTGGAAACTGGCGGCAAATAACGAGGTATATCCTTCTAACGGTTTATGCTAAATAGCTAGAAGCACATAATGTACTATTTTCTGACCTGACTCGACCTATTTACTTGTGACCGCATTGAGAGCTCCAAGTTTTGCTCTTGCTCGTACTCTTCTTGCTCACGCCCACACCTCTCAACTTTTATATCCCCATTTTTGCAGGCGACACCGCCTCTAATTGAAAAACAGTAGCTGGTCTGTCACAACCGTAGCTAACTGGGCCCATATACATCTCTAAACCGTTCCCCTTCGCAAGACAGATAACAGCTTACTTACCTCTTACCAATCTCTCTCCCACTCACTCCCTTCTCTCCACCTCCCCCTTCCTCCTCTCCCTGCCGAGGCCCGGAGCTCACGAACCCACTGCAAGCACGAGCTATCACCCTTCAATGAGATCATAACCGTACCGTGCCCGGTAAAGATGTCTGTCATAGGCGAGTACGTGCTTCTTGGGAGCTGCCAGCCAAAGTGGCAGCTCCAAAACAGCTTCTTCCGCCCCTCGCCCACCGATCAATACCGCAAGGAACTTCCAAGCTAACCCAGCGGTAGCCGCGTCTGGGCCATCAACACGCAACTCAACACCATCTCAAGGGACCACGACCTGTTCCTGTTCGCCGAAGATGAGCAGATCACCGCCCAGGAGCAGGGCATCCTGGTCGCCAGCGCCCTCGAGTCCCCCAAGGCCCTCGAGCTCCTCAAGATAGTCAAGGCCCTCTCCACGCCCTCCTCGTCCGACCCCCTCCTACCGACATGGAGGGTGGAGCAGCTCCTCACCCAGTCGCAGCTCGTCATGGGCGGCGTCGACGCACCCGGGCAGCATCCTGACGGCGACGTAGGCGGCGAAATCGCGAACCTGTATGAGGCCGAGATCGGGTGGCTCCTCGTCGCCAAGGCCGCCATGCAGATCTACGGCGCCATGCTACAGACCCTTATCGACCAGAACATCTCCCTCGACAGCCACGCTTCGTACTGGTATGACATCTCGCGGTCATATAGCCACGCCTTCATCCTCTGTGTCCAGAAGTCACCCCTTAAGCTCTGGAGCTTCTCAAGAGATGTCTACCACGAGAGCACCCACCGCATACGGGGCCTACAGGCCCCTCAGGAGGACATACCGCATGACAACAACTACGAGCTCAACGATGATGCGGTCACAGCGAACGGACCAACCATAACCACGACCATGACCTTGTCGCAGAGGTGGAAGCAGTTCTACCTCATCGTGAGGACGACGGTCCAGGACAGGTCCCTAGTCAACATCCAGGACCGTATCCTATCTCCCATCGCGCTATGCCAGGCCGAGGCGCGCGAGAAGGCCTACCACATCCGCCGTCTGAAGGAGAACGTCGCGTGCGGCGTCGGCGCGCTTGTCCACGAGGGCCTGGACTTTGACGCGGGCGGGTGGAAGGACGTCCTAGAGCGGAGCGTATCCCTCATGGAGACCGTCCTCGTGGAGACGCCCGTCCTTGACGGGACCGTGTCCGACTTCGAGGAGCGCATCTTCCGCGCCGTCGACAACGACCCCGAGCTCGCCAACCACGTCGACGAGGACTCCGCCGCGGCCCCCCGCCGCCTCGCGAGCCGCCTCCTCGGCATCCTGCAGCACCGGCTCCCGCGCCAGGCGTCCGACACCCGGGCCCTCGTCCGCGAGAACGGCCGCCCCTCGGCGTGGGTAAGGTACTGGCTCCCCGCCGCGCTCGGCCTCCTCTCCTCGAGCGCGGTGCTGCGGTTCGTGACGAGCAGGAAGGCCGACATCGTCCGGTGGGTCTCGGACCTCGCGCTGACGGCGCGCGACTTCTGGACGAACTGGGTCGTGGAGCCCGTGCGCAAGGTCGTGGCCACTATCCGCCACGACGAAGGCCGCGAGATCGCCCTCATGGGAAGGGACAGCCTCCGCACTGACCTTGCGAGCCTCGAGCGCATGGTCGTGGACTTCGCCGTCGACAAGCCGCACTTCGCCACCGCCGACGGCTCCCACCAGCTCGCGCCGCTGACCGCCGCGCAGGTGGCCGAGATCCGGACCCGCGTGGCCCAGGGCGACGTCACGCCCGTGCTGCGCGCCTTCGAGAAGGACCTCAAGAGCCCGCTCCTCGGCGCCCTGAAGGGCGACCTCGTGCGGTCCCTGCTGATCCAGGTCCAGAAGAGCAAGGTTGACATGGAGGTGGCGCTCAGCGGCATCGACGCCCTCCTCAGGAGCCAGGAGCTCGTCTTCGGCTTCGTGGGCCTCACGCCGGGCATCCTCGTCTCCGTCGGGCTCTACCAGTACGTCCGCGGCGTGCTGTCCGGCAGGGTGGGGCTTCGCAGGGAGGGCAGGGCCGGCCGGACGATCCGCGCCGTGCGCACCATCGGCAGGATGCTCGCGAGGGCCGACCTCACGCCCGAGAAGACCATGACGTACGAGCAGATCGGGAACCTGCTCTGCCAGGTCCACATACTGCGGGAGACGGTGCCGGCATCGATGCCCAAGGACACCCGGCGGGACTTCCTGCTGGACCTGGACGACCTGGTGAACCTGCGCGTGGTGCCGTTCCAGAGGAGGACGATGGACGATATAGCGTTTACCTATGCGAAGTGGCTACTGTGAAGTGGCGCCTGTACTTGGAAGAACGAACGAACGAACGCCGGGATTTTTCAAAGAAAAGCATGTATATTGATTGTATGATAACGGCACTGGGTTATTTAGATCTTGTCGTTTCGATATTGCTTGGATTTTGGGGAGAGGGGGTATTATATGACGAGGATGACAATGAGATGAAGATATAAAATACGTTCCCAGGCAGCCATGGTCATGGGGTCATAGCCATGGGGAAAGGGGGGAAAGAAAGTCCACCGGGCGGGAGAACAGGAAACGAAAGTCTCGCGAGCATCATAGAACGGGGGCCGGCGAGAGACAAATATAGAAGGAATAGACAATGGACGAGTTTACGCCGGACTTTCTAACTTTTTTTTTCTATTGGAAACGTATTCTCATGTCGTGGACATCACAATCTCTTGTATCTCTTTTTTTATACCAGCTTCCGCGCAGTGAGGCCCCACGACACTCAGGTCCGGAAGTTCAGCGACGGCTTCCACTTCGTATACCTCTCCAGCATCTTGGGCGTGACGCTGGGCCCCCTCGCCTCGATGGCCTTCCGGATGTGATCCATCCCGATAACGGCGCCCTCGACGTCGCCCCCCCTCTCCGTGAAGACGACATGCCCCGCCTCGTTCACCACACCACGGATGTCGGCTCCCGTGTACCCCTCCGTCAGTCTCGCCAGCTCCGCGAGGTCCACGTTGTCCGCGGTGGGAACCTTGCCCGTGTAGATGGCGAAGATCTCCTCCCGCTCCTGGAGACCGGGTGGCCCGACGAAGAGGTACCTGTCCAGCCTCCCCGAGCGGAGAAGCGCGGGCTCGATGCTCTCGGGGGAGTTGGTGGCCGCGAGGACGACCACGTCCTCGAGCGTCTCGAAGCCGTCCAGCTCCGTCAGCAGCGCTCCCAGGACGCCAATGCCCACACCTCCGGAGCCGCCCGAGGAGCCGCCACCGCCGCCGCCGCTGCGGCGGGGCGTGATGCCCATCGTGTCCAGCTCGTCGAAGAAGATGATGGAGGGCGCCGAGGACGCGGCGCGCTGGAAGAGGCGCCGGATGGCGCGCTCCGTCTCGCCGACGTACTGGGAGAGCAGCTCGGGTCCCTTGACGGAGAAGAAGTTGAAGCCGGACTCGGTTGCGAGGGCCTGCGCCGTGAAGGTCTTGGCACAGCCGGGGGGGCCATAAAGGAGGATACCTTTGGGCGGTTCGAGGCAGAGCGGGGATTGGCCCTTTTCACCTTGGTTAGCTGGATATGTCTCGGCAGTTGCATTTCGGGGGTTGTAAGTACAAGGAATGGGGGTAAGGGGGACAAGGGAAGTGAGGGGGTTGCTTACGATTACTTCTCGGATCATCCGCTGGAGCTCATCCTTCACCTTGCTCTGGCCACCGATATCCTTCCAGTGCACCGTCGGCGGCCGCAGGTTGATGTCGTTCAGCGAGCTAGGCGACGTCCTCGACAACGCACCCTCCAGCTCTTCCCTCCTGACACAGAACTCCACCTCCCCGCTTCCCTCCTTCTTACCATCGCCATCTGGCCCGTCAACAGCCACCTGCCCCCTTTCTTGTTCCCTCTTCTTCTCCTCCTTCCTGTGCCGCCTAATCGCGGCCTGCCGCGCGTTCGCCACCAACCTCTTTAGATCCTCCGGGTTAAACGCGTAAGTCCTCTTCGCCACCTCCAATATCACCTCGTCCTTGACGTCAGGCGCCAGCGGGATATCGAAGGATTTCAGAATCTCCAGCTTGGCGGGCACGTCGGGGATCGGCAGGGCGATTCCCCTGGCGAACCTGCTCAGCCTCCTCAGCTCGTGCGGGAGCGCGAAGTAGTCCTTGCACGTCGCGATGGCGATGACCCCCGCGCTGCCCTTCTTTGCGGCGTCCGCCGCGACCTCGTCCAGCATCGTGGCGATGAAGCCCACGGACTGCTGCGCCCTCTGGCCCTCGATCAGCTCGTCGATGTCGTCGATGAGGAGGATGCTAGGCGCCTGCACCATCGCCTGCGCGAAGACCTCCCTCATCCCGTTCGGGCCAGTGGCCTTGTCCGTTTGTAGGACGGCGAGGGTGCTCGCAGCGGAGGAGGCGATCTTGTTGAGAACGAAGGTTTTCCCCGTCCCGCGGCCACCGTGGATGGCGATGGCGGCGGTGTCCCAGCGGGGGTCGAAGGGTAAGGAGGTGGAGGGGGACTGTAGGTCCGAGAGGAACTCGTTCAGGGCAGTGATCTGGGGGCCGAGGCCGGGGATGCGGTCGACCACGAGGCTGCGGTTAAGGAGGGTGGAAGGCTCCAGTGGGGCCAACGACCCGGCTGCATAGGCAAGTGAGACTTTCATCGTCGGCTGGACGCGAGCCAGGTTGTCTACTTGGGCGTTAACTGAGACGACTCTGAACAGGCGGGCAGATGTTATGAGTTTTAGCTCAAAGTTGGCGCCGGGGTAGATGTAGGTGGTTTTTTTCCCTAGCCGTCGTTAGAATATACATCGTATAATGAAGCGACACGGCCAAGATGCCGAGTTGGTAATGAGGAGCTTCTGATGAACATCTCAGGAGGGAAGGAGGGTTCCTTACTTAGATACTCCGCAACACCCATCTCCCAGAATACCCTCTCATCCCCTTCAAGCGCCGCCTCGCCCGTAACATCCTCGACAATAATCCTCTCCGCCTCCTTCGGCGGGCCCTTCTCGGCCGTGATCCTCACCAGGTCCCCTGTGTGAAACCCGACGCCCTCCATATACGCCCTCGCCATCTTCACCACATCCCCCTTCATGTCTTGCGTGGCCGGCATGACGGTCGCCAGCCTACGGATCGGCTTTCTCGTCCCCTCCCCCGCCGGCGCATCTCCCGTCTTCTCCCCATCCTCTAACCTCTCTACGCAGACGTACACCGTCGACCCGCGCACTCCATAAGACCGCTCTAGAAGTTCGAAGCCAGCCCTGTTAACCAGGAGAATAGGCGGCTTCCGCAGGTCAGGCTTGTCCTCGGGCTTGGGCGGCTTGGAAGGAGCGTTGGGCCGGATGCGGCACTCGAGTGACATCCTGTTTCGTTTTTTTTTCTTGTTTCTTTTTTTTCCCGAGTCCCTTGTGTGGGGTTGTTTTTGGTGTTTGGTGTTGGTCCAAAAATTTATGGTTTGGTTCGATGCTCCAAGTAAAAAAAAAAGCGGCGTTGTCTAAGAACGCAGCAGGTATTACTACATTATGGACAGGAACATATATCGCCAGCAATCTGCAACCCCAAAAATTGTAAAAGGTGAAACCCAAACCGAGAAAACCGTCGGGCATAAGTCCAGAGAATGAACAGAGCGGCCAAGTCGCTCACATATCGAGGAAGGAGAAACCGACATCACATCATGTACAAGCAACATCAGATTCTCACTGAGAAAGGAGACACCAGACGGGCACCGCCTTATTCTCATCATGTCTACCAATATCAATGGACACAAACTCACTAGAAACAATGTCCATGTGGCTCCACATATGTCCCCTGCACATGGAAACAAGTCACCCAGCCTAGAAAGCAAATCGTGACGAGGAAGAGATCGAGTTAGAATATTTACACCATAAACTCTTACAAGCGTGTCCCCAGACCCGAAAACGACCTCTCCTCATTTCATCCTGTCATCCCCCGGAATCCTCATGGACAAAACACAAAAAGGACTCCGTTCTAGACCCGTCTCCACACCACTCCCCTAATCCCTTCCTCTTTTCATCCCCGAGTTCCCGTTATATGCTGTGTGGTGTGTGATATTGTGGTGTGTCGGTATTTGATCGGGATATTTATGGGTGTTGAAGGGGGGGAGGAAGGGGAGAGAGAAAAGGGGGAAGAGGGAAGGTCACCACCACTGCCAACCTATACATAGCCCGCTCCTGCGCCGAAACACCGACCCCCCGTCCGAAGAGCCCGACCATTCCCAAGTGACATTATCCTGCGAGAAAAAGAGCAAACCAGGCGATAAACCATAAAAAAGTGCCGCATGACTTCACGTAACCATCCATCCCCTACCGCCCCCACCAAAGTTGATGCTCGTAACCCGATCCACCTCGCGGACCTACGACTCCTCGTTCGATCTCAGCCCCGCTCCGGTCGATGAGATACTGATCGCAATCTTCGGGTTCGCCGCGCCGTTCCCCCCTGTGAAGCTGCTCTTCCTCTTGAGAAGGCTCTGGGTCGTCGCCGCCGCATTGGCGGCCATGCTCTTGCTGTTCCGCCGTTTGTTCTGCATCATCTTGCCCAGCTCGTCGTCGTCATCGTCCTCCTCGCGGCGCCGCTTCTCCGACAGCCGCCGAGGCGTGGAGACAGACACCGAAACGGAGACCGAGTCTGAGACGGCTTCGCTCGTTACGGAACCCGCGTCCGAGGCCCCGTCTACCTGCGAGGTGCCCGGCGGCTTCTCCTCTCCCGATTCCGCATCCGGGGACTCACTTGAGGCGGCGACGTCATCCGTTTTCATGTCGCCTTCGGCCTTAGCGACGGGCTTTTCCGTCTTCGGGACCTCCGCTGCGGCCTCCTCTCCATCCGCCTCGTCGTCGTCGTCGCCATCCGAGAGGTAGTCCACGAGCTGCCTCATGGCGGGTGACGCTCGACCGGACGAGGGCATCTTATCCGAAACGGCCGCAGGTTGCTCGTCCTCGTCGTCAGATGCATTCCAATACTCCTCCTCCGCCGGATCAACGTGCAGTTGCTCCATCATCCTCGTGTGCCCCGTGGGCCTCCTGGTAACATCCTCTTCCGAGTCGAGCAGGAAGTCCGTCCCCAACGTGAAGCCCTGCGTCTGGTCGTAGCGGAGTATCATCCCTCGGAACGTATCGAGGTCGCTCAGGGCGACGAACTGGTCGCGGTAGTTGTGGACTAAGTGCTTCACGAGGTCCCTCATGCTTTCCTTCTTTATGAACTCGAAGAACTCGAGACACGCCGAGCCGAGGAGGTTGTCGCGAGGCATGGTTGATATGAGGATGTCGAGGATGGGGCCGAAGATGTCCTTGTCAATGAGGTGCTTGATGTAGAAGACGTCTTGGAGACCGAGGAGCTGGCGGAAGAACCGAATTGCCACTAGAGAATACAGTATTAGCACCGCTCACGAACATGGGGACAAGGGCGTGGAAGACACCCACCGAGCCTAAGATACTTCTCCTCGCTCTGGAGAAGCTGGGCAATCCGCTGGGAGATATTCCTCTGGAGGACGAAGCCCTTGCTGCGGTGGTAGTGCTGGCGGATAAAGAAGCAGAGTATCTCGATGAGGTAAGAGAACATGGACGCCTGTTGCGTCGTAAATGACAACTGGGTCTTGCCCTCCAGGTCGAGAAGGGGCTTGAAGAGCCTCAGCGCCGAGGTTTCGTAGAAGCGCGCTAGGAAGAGTTCCTGCTGGGGGTTGTGCTCTACTACTCGTCGGCCGGTTGCGAATTCGCCTGGCGCCCGACCCGCGCTGTCTTGGACCTGCGTTATCTGGAGTCCATCCAGGAGGACTTTTAGTGCATCCGATATCTGGGACTTCACCCCCAGATCAACCTCCACGAGTAGTAAGTCGATCAGCGAGTCCGTTAGAGGGGGCTGGCCGTCGTTGAGTTGTCGGTAGATCGTCGCTCGAATCATCTGTGGGTCGTGGTCGATCAAGGAGACGAGAATATCCGTTGCGCCGACTCGGACCCCGACATCGGGGTGGCGTAGGCCAAAGTTGATGACCTGGAGTAGGCCATGGGCGATGAAGTTGTTGTATAGGGTCTGGCGTGCAGGGATCTGGAGGTTCTTGGCGATGGCACAGCATTGCTGTATGAAGAGCACGGCGTCCTTCTTGTGCTTGTGGTCGTTGCTCGGGGACTTGAAGATGCCGAAGAGGTCGCTCAGGAAGGCAGAGTTGTCCCGTACATGCTGCACTATGTCGACCTGGTTGAAGAAGATCAACGAGTTGAGGACGGAGAATGTGGGGTCGTCGAGGATGCGCGCAAGCACCACGTCTTTGAGGTACTGGAGTCGATACGTCTGGTGGATCTTCTGGCGGATGTGGTCGTCCTCGAACGGAACTACCTCCCTGAAGCGGCCTTCGCCGTTGAGCCACTGGCGGTGATTCGCTTTGTGCCTGGGGAAATCCGGGTCGTACTCGAGCGCGCCGACGACTCCGTTGATGCAATCGTCTGTGACCATGTGCTCGATCAGGGCGGGGTCGTTGAGGAGGATGACCATTTTCACAATATTGCATAACCGGTGGAGGTCGACCAAGCTCTCGAAATCTTCGGATGTGTCGACGAGTGGGACCAGCTTGCGCATATAGTCCTCCTTGAGGATGTACTTTGCTAGCGCATCCCGGCCGGCGCCAGTATTGCTCACCTGGCGTATGACGGTTTCGATCTCGGCGAGGTTCCCCAACTCGGCGGGAGGGAGTGAGATTGTCGTGGTCATATCCATTGTGAGGTCGTCTGAAAGGCTGTCATCTGCTCCCGAAACTGGTTAGAATTAATCCAGACGACATACGCGGCTGCTATCAGGTACGAAGCACGAACCGGCTGCGCCTAATCCATTTTGAACGGACTGTTGAACACTGTTGACAAATTTCCTATTCGATCGGCCAAGAAGTCAGTCCTGCCCATATGATAACGGAGGAGCCAGTAGCTCGCATCTTCCAGGTGTCGGGTGGGAGGAATTTCAACGCACCATATCATGGCACAGCCTTCGCCCTCCTGGAAGCTGAGGGCCATATCCAGACCACTACTGGGCTCGGTCCAGACGATGAGCGTATCTGTCCCCTAGCGTTAGCAAGGGCTCTCGACGACTGGCGATAAGGACAACGACGTGCCTCGCTGCTTTTGGAACCCATCTTCTTTACAGATACTAGTATCGAGGAGTAGGCGATCGGGCTCGTCTTCCGATTCGACGGTTACTCGGGCGTCGCGACACTGGCCATCTTCGGACTACTCATTGTCAGTTCGATCCAAGGAGAGTAAAACTGACTTGAACAAGCGCGGTAATGTGCCGGATGGATGGGAAGTCGGGGGAGGGAAGTGTCACGGCACGCGCCCACCCGACACGATAGGACAGACATACCGGAAGAAAAGCGGCGGTGCAGAAGCCGGTGCCTCTATCGAACCAGTCGTTGTTGCGCAGCTCGTAGACCTTGACGCGCCGCTTGTCCTTCGCCTGATGAGGCACAAGTTGTGCCATCATCAACAGTTCCTCCTCGTTCTCCTCCGAAGCGAGGTTGATCCGGTGCTAAAGGCGACAGATCGATGCCTGCCGAATCGGAGGGAAAGGGGGAACGGGGGGCGTCGCCGCGTCCCCTCGACCGCTGCGCTCGGGGAAGGGCGGGGAGGTTGGGTGGAAGGGGTAATCTGTTGAGGAGAAGGGAGAAAAGAGAAGGCCCCGGTAGGAAAGGCGCGCGCGGGGCTTTTGCTGTCGTTGGTATCGGGATGGGGTTGAGGAAAGTGAGACGACGTATGGGCCGATGGGCGGAGGTCGCGTTACCCGCTCGGGAGGAGAAATTTCGATCGTAACGTTCCGGGCGGCACCGGCGGCGGCTGGGGAACAGCGCGAAGGCGGCGCTTCTCCTTATTGTCGCGGCAGGTCGAGATGGCGCACGGGATGCGATAGGGATGGCGGCGCGACTGGCGTCAATAAGAATCATGCGTGCCGGGGGGGGGGTAAGGGGGGAGAGGGGGATTTTGCTGGTGTCGTCGGGATTGGGCTTGGGTGGGATCGGAGGTGGGTGCATGAGGCTGTCACAAAAGTCGGACGGGCAAATGCGGTGGCGACGGCGGCGGATTACGGTAATGGGGTAATAATGGGGGGCGCTGGCACAGGCACAGGCATTGTGGTGGTATCGGCCTGTTATCTCCTACCACCTCGTCCCGCAATAATACTCGTAGGAATCAATACCCCCAGCACCAACACTAGCGCGACCTGGCGGGAGAAGGACACGTGATGATGTGCTCAATTGAAAGTGGTCTGTGCGGGATGGCGGGTCTCCATCGCGCGCCTTCGAGAACTGCCAAGTATTCGGAGCACAATAGTTACGTTAGTACACAAGGTGATGCAAAGCATGGATGACCTAATACTCGTAATCAGTCGCGAAGGGTGTTCACGGTGCAGTGAGCATCCAAGATCGATCCGCGACGTTGTGGGATGATGGGGCTTCTTTAAATATGAAGTAGAAAAACGTTGAGATGGAAGCTGAAGTCCAAAGTTGCTTCCTAATCCTGCACGCGTGGGTGAGTAGGTTGCCGTCCCGCTCCTGCCCCAGAGTTCAGACTTCCGCATGGGAGCTCTTACCCCCACTCTGCCATTTCCATTTCCAGGACAGTGGGGGGCCCGAGGGAAGGGGCCGGGACAGATCGCCCGCTCGGAACGTAGCGCGAAGCACTATTTTAGAATTTTAGGCCTAAACCCTTCAAGCCACCCCTGGAATTTCGCGCCTTTGTAGCCGTAGCGCTCGATGTGTAGCGCACGACTGATAAGTTTGATCGAGACAGTCAGGGCCCTCCTGGATTAATGACAGCAACGGACTCTAGCAGTTTTAGTGCCCGCCGGCTTCCGGCTTCCGACGTTTCCACATTCTTATTATCATCCATCTATTTAAGCTGGGGATAAAAAAAAATAATAATTCTGGCAATCGCGTCAGCGCCAACAACAAAAAGCGTCTTCAGGACTGAGTACTTGTACGGAGTATTTTGTGTCTCATCCATGTGCAGGTATGAACTTAGTTGTAAAAGTATGCATCATGGCGCTAGAATATTCGATCGGGTATGGCATTCTTCATTCTTTGACGGGCAGGGTATTTCGCAAGCCGAAGCATTCCGGCCTGGTTTTATCACAGGAATCTATCTGATTTTCGTCCCATATCTGGACGAGTACCATGGTTCAGATGCGGTTTGCATTTGCACATGCAGCGTTACACTGGGAGACGTTGAAACAGGAGACGCTGATTATACCCACCGTTCTAATAATGTCAAATTCATGTTCTGCCAGCAGCTCTGGGATAGGTTATTCCGGGATAGCACCGGTCCATGGTTCATCACAGTCGGTAAAACTTGCGGCTGGGCGGGTGAAGGGGGTGGTTGAATCGGGGGAGCGCCCTGAATCCGGACCTGGACCTGGGACGCAGGTGTGAGCGGGACAGGGGTAAGCGTCTGGGATCTACTCTTATGAATCCAGATCTATTAGCATCTAGCATACAAGTACAGGGCGCGCAGTTCCAGACGAAGCACTCCTGGTCATATTCAAAACGACAGCCTCACCTCTCCTGGAACGAGCCCCTTGCTTGGTGGAACTCGCTCTTCCTCGGCCCCGGCCCGCGGATCTCCCCATCTGACTTGCGCGAGCTCCTCGGAAATGATCTCATCCCACCCCCACCGGGTACAAGTACTTATATAAATAGACGGGGCTCTTACATGCCTGCTCCGTACAAGTACTACAGGTACTCCACGCAAGCGGTGACGAGCCAGCCCCCATCGTGCAAGCACAGCCATACAAGTAAGCACAAGCAGTAGGTATCTGCCTCAAGGGTCAGCCCGAGTGGGCCACACAGCCCGGCGGTTGTCCAACCCGCATCGACTCAGCGGGGGCGACATGCACGGAGTAGAAATTTTGGCTCTACTACTCCGTAACTGGCCTTCCATTCAGGCAAGGGGTTCCACCATGCGTGCATGGAATACGAGGGTAGCTGGGACTGGGGCCTTGGATGCGCTCCGAAGAACTGTTCGGTCTTGCTTGCATGAGGTAAAACAAAATATTGTGGCGAGTCAACGGCCTCCGTAGAGAAGCCGGGGAGGGAGAGGATACGCCAGTACAAGTAGTAGCCCGGTGAATGATCAGATCAAGAGAAGAACGGAAAGGTCAGCCCGGCGGAGAGAGGGCACTACCCGGGTTTGGCACTTATATGTACGCTAATGCTTCAACACGTGTTCTGTAAGTGCCGAGTGCTCATCTACTTGTGCGCTTTCTAATACAAGTACGGCTGGAGCTGGGAGCACCAGAGCCGCCGACGAGCGAAACCGGCTACATACCAAGCTCTCTGCAGTCTTGCAGCGTCGATCTTTGTTATGATCGGAGGCCCCGGCCTCCATGGACCTCAGCCTCGGGGGAGCACGCCCACCACCTCCGACATTTCCATGGACAGGGACTAATGCCTCTTGCTTGAAGGACCTGGCGAGACCAAGTATATCGAAACTCCTGCTTCATGGCGCCCACGGAGAACAACGGAGATGGCATCGGTGGAGGCCCCATGTTCCCCCCCTGCAAGTATTAACGGACTATTATGGTCATGACGGGTATTAATACTCCGTACTCGTACAGGTACGGACTCACAGGCCCGGCCCCCCTTCATGTTGGATAATATCAGCCCCGCAAGGACAAGGAGGTGGCGCGTCTCGGCGGTGGATCCGGATCAGCTTTGTCGCACCGAAAAATGCCGTTCCTCCATTGTGCATTTCCAAGCGGCGCTAACTCCCGAAGGAACGAGGTATTAATACTAGTATTTACAAGTACGAAGTAATGAATGCACGAGTAACAAACTACTCGTATATAGTATTAGATGTCAGACTGATGGGAGACCAGCCATTGGCTTTCTAGACCAGGTCTCGTCTGCAGGTTGGTGTTGTCACGCAACGCCTCTTTCTCTCTATTTTTCTTGGCTCACTTCGTCTCGTTTCGTGTTAAATACTTGACTCCGTCCGAATCCCATTGCTGCCCAGTCCAGCAGGCAGCGCAGATCCAATCCATCCACCCATACAATACTTACATACATACCTGCGCTCGCCGACTTTTTTTCATGTCCGTCGTCATCCCCAGCCTCCATTCCTCAGCAGCTGTCATGTTTTAGAGCTGGCTTTTTTGCTTCTTTCCTTTTTTCTCTCCATTCTTTCTTTTCCTTTTCCTTTCTTCTTTCCCGGCCCCTGCTTTTCTTTCTCTTATATGATTTGGTCCTACAAGTAAGACACCCCACCGCCACATACCGTTCCGCTGCTCCGCGTCCATACCAAGACCTGTCAGGATTTCCGGCTATATATTGCTGTGTCGATCGTACTTCAGGTCCGATGAGCACGTTGAAACCCTAGAGTCAATGTATGGTTAGAGGAAACTCCCGCCGAGCCTTATAGACGCGGTCGACGCTCCTGATCCCTTCCGTCCGTTTTCTCCCCCTCTGCGCTTGTCGCTCCTGTCTGGGTTTCGCACACTTAAACCTCCACACTTTCAACGACGTCTCGCCTACAAAGGAAAAAAAAAACGTTCCCGTCTTTTGAACTTCCATATCTCCGCCTCCGCCTCCGCATTACCCGGGTCTCCCCCGCACCCCGGACCTCCCTACTTCTACATCGAGCCGGGATTGGCGCTGCTATTAGGCGAGGCCTAATAATACCCGGCAAAGCGGGCTCCTCCCCGCCCGGCAGACGGCCAGCCCACCACCACATTTTTTTTTTCAAACACCATGTCCATCTTGTCGTTCTTCAAGAGGGGGAGGCGGCAGGCGAAGGAGAACCCCAAGAAGCAGGCCGAGGAGAGGCGGAACGAGGACCCAAAGCCGGTATATAGACACGCGCCGACTCATGCTGCCGCTGACGCGCTAGCCGGCACACCGCACACCTGGCGACCCGAGGACCGAGCCCGCATCTTGGAGGAGAGCCGGAGGAAAAGCGCCCTAGCCATGGGTAGCGTTGAGACGACCGAGCCGAACAGCGGGATGCCTCGCGCTTCCAGCCGACTCTCAACCGTCATGTACCTGACAGACCACGCTAATCCGATGGTGGCTACTCAGAGGCCGCAGCCGTCGCAGGGTCGTCAGTCCCACGGGATGAGCACCGGTGCGGCGGACTCGCCGCCGGAGCAGCCCTTCACTCTCGAGGCTCCTAGGCCTAGGATGTCCACACTCAAGGGGAAGGATGCCGCCAGGGTAGCTTCGTTGGTGTCATCGGGGACACCGCCTGAGAGAGCGAGAAGAGGTGAGCCATATGCGTGAACGTCCAGTTACCGCCACTACTGCGTATGAGTATACCTAACGACGACGTGTAGGAAACGGATCCGCTGCTAGTTCAAGCCTCTCCATCACTTCGCAAGGTATTTCGGAGACGAAGCGTCCAGCGCACTCAGCATCCGCATCGGGATCAACTACATCATCGCCAACCACAGCGGTGATGGGAACGGCAGCGGCAACGACACCGGCAGAGGCTATACAAGCACAGAAGGACGATCACTCACGCTCTCGGTCCCTCACTGGAACCCACCGGTTATACCCAGGCCGGCAACGAAGACTTTCGGATGCATCAGTTGAAAAGGCGTTATCCGGCACGCCCAAGCAGAAACAGCCTTCCAACCCACCCCGCGACTCGAGGCCGCCCCCCTCGACAAGGGGATTCAGCTCGATCCCGCCGGTACCGTCCCTCCCTGCACTATCTTCACACATTAGTTCCTCGCATGCGGCACAGCCACACTCGAACGTGGCATCGTCGAACTCGTCGCTGGCTAGTATCGAGTCAGCGGCCTCGAGCCCAAGAGCGATGTCCTTCAATAAGCGGCAGACGCCCAACTCCTCCGTCTCCTCCACCGGCTCTTCGGATTCATACAGGGCCGCTCGGCCTGCATCCATTGTCCCATCCGCCGCGAATGAGTTTGTATTCCCCTTTGGGAACGATTCCACCTCGGACGCGACGGTCAAACGACCTTCCACCGCGACGACCGTTGCTCCAAACCCTGAGGCGCGTCCAAGAACGGAGACCTCACCCCCCGTCACGTTGAAACCCGTGCTGCGGGGTCCCGAAGATAGAGGCCACCCGGGTCCCGACGCAGAATCACGACGCGCCGTGAACTCGAGACCGAAGAACTACTACCCTCCGAAGGTCACCAGGTTCGCGGAACCTCACGAGCCCGGAGTGGTCAAAGACGTGGGGCCACCGCCGCCCCCACGATTCGTTCGCCCGGCCGGCTGGCCCATGCGGCGGTTCTCCCAGTCCAGCGGCTTGTCGTTCGATGAGATGGTGGGGCCCGAGCCTAAGCCTATAATCACGCCTGAGATGGAGGCGCTGCAAGCGAACGGCAAGAGAAAACTGACGAAACCGAAGCCGTCAGACCTATCGAAGAAGAGTCGTTGGTCGATCGGGATGAGCAGGAGTGCTGCGGCCACTAAGGTTTGAGACAAGTGAGACAGGTAGGAGGCAAACGGGGAACATAGACGTGGGGAATGGAGGGGTGGACCGTTGAACCTGAGGAGCGTGCATGGGATGAGGTATCGGGATGTGGGATTTGGGACTCTCTCCCTCCGGGGAAATACATGCCGTCATGTCTTCGGCTGTCTATATTTGGATATGTTGACGGGAGTTTTGATACTTGTTCTGGGGAGAAAATGTTCGATAAGCCGGCTCTTCTGGGTACTGAAGCCCGAAGACACAATGGATTTGTGCATGAGAGGGCAAGGTAGAAAGATAGAGATAGAGTATAGTGTTTTGGGGATTCATATTAGATACACGATGCTTGTAATTACATGTCTGAGTTTGGATGCAGATGGACGTATGTATTGTTAGAGAAAGAATAGAAGAATACAACATTGAAGCTAGAAGTTGTGTGATACACGTGCAAGCACGAGTACTTGTATGAAAATACGTAGCACTGGAACACTCGGACTCGTGACGGAGAGTTTGGGCGGCGGCTTGAACAGGGGCCAGGAACTACCAACCCATGCAACAGCATGACCGGCAATGACGTTTGTGGGGCATGCAGCTGCCCTGCGCTTACCCGCGTATAGTAATATTGCTGCCCCTAGCTAAAGCTAATTCACAAGCCACGTTACCACATCATGTTCAATGGATAGGTGGTTCTTCGCACCTACCCAGAACCATCGTCCAAGACAAACAAGGTGGCGACGAGAACCTCTTTCCTGTTTCTTCCTTTCGTTTTCCTACGTACCACTATTTTCCTCCCTCCCAGCCTACATCTTTCCCAGACCCGAGGAGATATGCCAAAGTAGCACATACCCCGTTTCTCAAGAGCTCGAGATGCCTGGCTAGAAACCATCCACTCCCGTACCTCCCCACCAAAAAAGCACAGGGCTTAGGTTTACGTCGTGCAGTTGCGACGCCAATCGCATAACCAGCATCTAGGCCTGAGTTTTGTTCAATTCCAAAGGCTACTATTGCGCAAACATGCTGGACTTAGTCTATGGGTTCCTGGCCCTCCCCTGGTTTATCTACGTGGCTATTCTGCTGGCCCTCCCCCCGGTAGCCCTTCTCTCAGTAAGTGCTGCTCCTTCAGTCCCTGCGGAGGGTATACATAAAGCTAGTAAGAACCTGACGCATTTACAAATAGGTCTACTACGCCCTCCACCACCTTGCCCCCAAACCCCGGGCTCCATTCCCCTCCGAAAAGACCTACCGAACTACCACCCCCGATGGCACGATAGTGACGCGTCAGCTCCCCTGCTGGTACGACACCTGGCTCGCCGAGCGCCAGCACTCGGAGCGCCAGCAGCCCGAGCTGGGCAAGTTCCACATCCCCGACCCCGTCACCATTGAGGCCCCCGACGTCCTCGTCAGCGTCATTGTCCCAGCCTACAATGAGGAGGAGCGGATACCCCAAGCGCTTGAGGAAATGGTGGACTACCTCGATACGACGTTCGGGCGGCCGGGCCACCCTACCTCAGGCAAGAAGGGCACACCCACATTCCCTGGCGCACATAAGAGGTCGCTAAGGGGATCTCCCGCGCCCAAGGTCACCGGATACGAGATCATCGTTGTGAGCGACGGCAGCCGGGATAAGACCGAGGATGTCGTGCTAGAGTTCTCCAAGAGGAAGGGCGTGCACGACGTCTTGAGGGTCGTGAAACTCGAGAGAAACAGGGGGAAGGGGGGCGCTGTCACGCACGGGTTTAGGCATGCCAGAGGGGACTATGTCCTCTTCGCCGACGCCGACGGCGCCTCGAAGTTTAGCGACCTGGGGAAGCTCATGGAGAGCTGTGAGCAGGTCGCCGACGGATCGCACCGGGGCGTCGCGGTTGGCAGTCGGGCGCATCTTGTTGGAAGCGAAGCCGTCGTCCAGGTACGTGGAGAGAGTAAAGGGGAGAGAAGAGAGCGCCCAGCGTGCCCTTAAAAGGCGCACACCCAGCCACATCCCAGGTACAGGTCCCCATGCTAACCAGCTCTGCTCGTTCTAGCGTTCCGCCCTCCGCAACTTCCTCATGCGTGGCTTCCACTTCGTCCTCATGATCCTCACGCCACCTGCCACGTCCCGCATCAAGGACACCCAGTGCGGCTTCAAGCTCTTCTCGCGCGCCGCCCTCCCGCATATCGTGCCCTACATGCACGCCGAGGGCTGGATCTTCGACGTCGAGATGCTGATGCTCGCCGAGTCCGCACCCGCCACTCCCGTTTTCGGGTCCGAGGGCGAGGTGATCGGTACCGAAGCCGGCATTAGGGTCGCCGAGGTGCCCATCGCCTGGCACGAGGTCGACGGGTCTAAGATGAGCCTTGCGAGAGACAGCCTGGGCATGGCGATCGGGCTCGCGGTCCTGAGAGCGAGTTGGATGATGGGGGTTTACCGGCGGAGGATGACGTAGGCTCCAGTAGATCCTAATCACACACACCTCTTGTCTCTATTTTGATACCAGGTCTTGAAGTATAAGGCAAGACCAAACGAAAGAAAAACGAAGCCGAGGGAATGAAACACGGGAATGAAAGTCAACGATGAGACAAATGACCCAAAACACTGGACACTTCCTTTTAGAGTTCTGAGTAGTTTAAACTGGTATTAAGTTTATATGCGACACCGATGAATGCTTTCCCCTCCGCTTTAATACTCCCTTATCCCAAATCCTTTCCCAGCATCAAGGATTATTACATGTAATTCTAACGCTCCCGAGCTTTTTTCAAAACAATATTAGAAAGAGAGAGAGAGAGAAGAGAAAGGGTGAGAACAAAAAAAAGAGCTAGATAGAACCGCTCCCGTAGTACGCCCCAACGCCGCGTCCCCCCAGCTATTTCACATCAACTCCTTCCAGGCGACGGGCAGGAAGACGACGGAGGCCTTCCAGAGGATCAGCACTGCGTCGACGACGGCCACGGGGATCATGAAGATGCCCAGGAGCGGGTTCGCCGTGACCAGGTCGACGGCGTTGACCCAGATGGCCACGAAGGCGACGGTGAAGAAGTGGCGCGTCAGGACCCACGGGTTCTGCAGCACGCCGCCCAGCATGCCCGCGGGCTCCTCGGTGACGCCGTTGGTGAAGTAGGAGAAGCAGCCCCTCCTCAGGGCGCGGAGCTGGCGGTCGTTGGCGGCGAAGAGGGAGTACAGCGCCTGGGCGAGGACGTTGATGATGGACGTGTACCTCTTCCTCCGCCAGTAGAACCTGTCCATGGCGGACTGGACCGCGGCCACGTCGGATAGAGAGGGAACGGCCTCGGGGGATAGGAGGTCGGAGAGGACGACGACGTCGCTGAGCGCGACGGTCATGCCGCCGCCCGTGAGCGGGTGGCGCATGTTCATCGCGTCGCCGAGGACCACCATGCCGTTCGCGGCCTGCTTCGTGGGGGGCAGCCACGAGTTCGGCATGCTCCTGGGTAGCCTCCCGTCCTCGAGCGCCCTGAGGACGCAGGGGCGCAGCTGCTCGGGTAGGGAGGGGACCACAACGTTGGTGATGTAGCCCCTGACGCCGCCGGCGGCGGGCGAGGCGGCGGGGAGGTTCTCGGGCACGTCGACGAGCGCTCGGGTCTCGTGCGTGCCGATCTGGTAGAGGAGGACGGGGAAGGTGTCGCCGATGACGACGTGGCCGTAGCCCTTCATGGGGAGGGGGCAGTCTATCAGCTCCAGCGCGTAGAACTTGCTCCGTACCACGGGCTTCGCGCCGAGGTGCTCGTTCCTGAACTTGGACGCGTAGCCGTCGGCGACGACGGTGAGGTGGCCGAAGAAGTAGTCCTTGCGCTTCTCGCCCGTCTCGCGGTCCTTGGTCAGGGCCTCGACGCCCAGGATCTGGTCGGAGTGGTCCCCCCGTATGGGCTTCGTGGCCTCCGTCTCGACCACGGTGACGTTGGGCTCCGCCAGGCACGCCCTCCTGAGCTGCATTATGAAGCGGCCGTGGTGGAACCCGCGGCCCTGGGGCCTCGCGCCGCCCTCGGCGCTCTCGCCCCTATTCGTGCAGATGACCCTCCCCGTGCCGTCCAGGTAGGGGTACGGGATCGTGACCTGCGTGCCCTGGTGTATGACGTTGTACCCGACGCAGGGGATCGCGTCGATGCCCTCCAGCGCCTGCTCCAGCCCCAGCTTCCGCAGCGCCGCGACGCCGCCGGGCTGGAGGAGCTCGCCGACGATGCGGTCCGGCTCGTGCATCCAGCGCTCGAGGAGGATCACACTGCGGCCCTGGCGCGCGAGCGCAAAGGCCATGGCGCACCCGAAGACGCCCGCGCCGACGACCACCACGTCCGCCTCATGGTAGTTTTCCCGCCGGGAGGCTTCCGTGGTGGTGACGGAGAGGGTGGCTGTCTCGGTCATGACAGCGATTCGTTAGGTCCCGGGCTCGAAGATAGTATTATGGGTTGTTGTTGTTTTTTGGGAGAGGGGGCTCGTTAGGAGAACCTGGCGGAAGAAGGGGGGGCGTAAGCTAGCGGTCGGTGGAGAGAGAGGAAAGGGTGTGTCAAGTAGAGAAGACTGAGGAGAAGTCCGGAGAGACGATGTCGGAGATGTGTGGTCGTGGAATCTCGGGATCAGATAAGGGAGAGATGTCGAGAAGAAGGATAGAAGCGAGGTATTACGAGAGAGTCGGCTCCTCGTCCGTATAAAGCATTGCCCTCTTGAAGTTTCCGCAATTGCAAAGGAAGGAATTCTGTGTAAGCGTCCCTTGTCGTATGCTTCTCCCGGGAAATTTCGCAGGAAGGATAAAATCACAGGCCAGACCAGGGGAACGAACTAATAGACAGCTACGCGGTACAAAGCCCCCAGGGTCGTATAAGGTACCTTCCTGCAGGGTCGCAGCTGTGGTGGGTACTTGCTGCGTCCTCACTCGGAAGTAGCCGCAATGCCCCCCGAGCCCCTCCCCCCCTGAGATTAGACCAGACCATCGCGCGGCGGAATCGTGCCACCTTCGACCCAGTGGTGCCTGGCTCTGGCTGTGCTGGCAGAACACGGGAAATTTTTCTTCAGGCCATAGGCCATGCGTGGCACTATCACATGCTTGCAGTTCGTCCCCCCACTCTCGCTCCTTCTAATCCACACTGCTATTACCCACTCGAATCTGACCTGGAATGTCCCTCCCCTCCATCCCGTCCTTACGAGTGAGTACACGCAAGTACCCACCAAACGGTGAAACATCCAAGACTCATAAGAGTCCTAAAGTGCCTGTTTTCCATGCATTTTCACGAGTTTGTACTACCATGACTCAAAAAAAACCCGAGCTGCAATGATTTCATCGTTTTATACGCAATTATTTTGTATATTTCCACCTGGATAAGCTCTGCAGAACCCAGCCCGTATATTTTAAAACATCATCATAGTAACAGTAGATGTACAAAATAAAATAATAATAAAAAAACAGTATGCGGACGCCGCCTGGGGAAGGAATATCTCATGCGCCTGCCTCCCGTATGATGTATCTCTGATCTCACAAACCTGCAGCGCGTGGTTACCCACCTCGAACCGCTTTCCAACCAACACCGCCATCAGCCTCTATAAACACAGCCGTATGCCGCCAGGGATTCACTCATAGGTTTTGGTCCTCAGAGGCTTTGGTCCCCTGCCACATCGTCTTGTGACTGCGGTCCCTCTTCTTCCCCTTTCCGAGGACGGACGGCGTCAACTCGCTAAACACCCGTTCCCTAAGCTTATCCCTGAAATCTCGATGCTTGGCAATCCTCACCGCCATCGCGCTCTGGTATGCGATCTCCACGTACCCCAGCGCATCCTCGTGCCTCGTCCTCTCTTCAACTGTCAGCGAGTTCCTCACCGATTTCCTGATCTGGCGCCTCGCGTCCTGGAGCACCGTCTTGCAGATGGGGTGCCCGTGGTATGGCCGCCAAGGCAGCGCCTCCAGCAACCTCTGTAGGAGGCCGTAATCTTGGGTCCGGGCGGCGACGGTGACGAGGCTGGCGAAGTTATTGATCATGTAGAGCGCGTCGCCGTTCCAGAACTCTTTCGCGACCTGCATGCACAGCGTCGTCACCTCTTTCAGTTCCCAGTTCCGGAGGCACACCCGGATTGCCCTGTTGTACACCACCTCGGACGGCTGTTTGTAGAAGGGCTTCACTTGTTCGAGGAGGATCATCATGTTACTGTAAGCCCGGCCCTTCTCAGCCGTGGCGCGGTTAACTTGCTGGTAGTTTCCGATGTCGTTAAACCGCGATATAAGAACGGTCTGGACCACCGGATCGACGTTGACTGAGGCGTTGTAAGCCTCCTCGAGTAGCGTGAGTGCGGTCGTGCTGTGAATCCCTTCTAGTTCCACAGCTGCTTCTACCGCCAGTCGCAGGCACGGAACGGACGCCCTCGTTCCCGCGCCAAGTCCCTTAGAGTAGCAGTCGAGTACCCCGGCCCAGTCGTCACTCATCGACTTCTTGTCCATCTGATCGAATAATGCCCTTTGCCCTTCATCAAGGTGTGGCTTTTCCTTGTCGAGTGGTTTCCGTAATTCTTCCTTGAGAAGAGGCATGCACGAGGGTAATTTCGGCATCGGTTCCTCGGTCCTGTCCTCAGCTTCCCACGCATCCAACAGCTCGCGGCCCTTAGGACAGGCCCGCATGTCAACTCCCGCCTCATTGGCGAGACGTATCCATCTTTCCAGTAACGCCGCCTCGTCCTGCTCCCGATACAGCTTGGCAACTTCGACAACCACGGCACTAGCGGCAAAATACCTGCCAAACTGCACGTGAATCGTCGCAATGAAACTCTGGATATCGTAGTCGGAATTGTCTCGCGCGAACAACTTCGCCAGGAGCTTCATCAGCTCAGCCTTTGCCCCAGGGTCCCGGGCTTCAGCAATACTGATGAGCTGGTGACGCAGCCAGAACACAAATGCCGCTAGCCTGTATCGCCGACTTGGGCGCACCAAGTCGTAGCTATCAGTACGCTCGGAGAGGATGCATCGTAGGATAAACTCGGGTGTGACGCCATCGAGGTGACGACTGTCAATGGACCGGTGGTGGCAGAGTTGGTCAAGGACAAGTTGCGCTGTCGCCACATCGTCTTGTTGTTCTAGCCGTAGTAGGAAATACCTCGATGACTCGAGGAATTCTGCTGGGAGACTTCGTAGAGATTGAAACCTCGCAAAGTCTTTATAAAACGCCTGTAATTCGAGCCTCGCCGCGCTTGCCTCTTCGTCTATCGAAGGCGTCCCCTCCCGATGTGAAGGCGCCGCCGCCGCCTCAGAATGTAATGGTACTTTTTCCTGAGGTAAAGGTGCCGTCTCGGGAGATAAAGGTGTCGTCTCGGGTTGTGAAGAGGCCGTCTTTGGATGTAAAGGGGTCCGAGGCTTTGATCCCGTCTCCCCAATCATCCGCATCGTAATCTTTCCCGTAGTACCCGCGCAAGGCACTTCCCGTATATCTGGAAACTTAGGCCAATGGGCACGCCTTCGCGGCGCGGGGTTGGACAGCGTCCTCATACCAGTCCCAATCCCCTCAATCCCCACCATACTCGGAAGGAACCGCTGATCCGATGCGATATGTCCGTCTCTTAACCTCGCGTCATACATATTCTCTGCCTGCACCTGCACCTGCACGGCCTCCGCCCCGCCGGCCGAATAGCATCTCAGCGACTTTATCAACCTCCCATTGTCCACGAGCGTCCGCGCGAGCTCGAGCCGTCGCCGGCGTTCCTCGGACAGGAACACCAGCGAGCATGAGGTGCCGAGAGCTAGGCCGCGGAGGGCGTGGGTGGTTGCCTTGGGGTTGAGTGGAACTTTCGGCATCATGGGCGTCGTCGCATTACGGTCGCTGTGCGACGTGGTCCCCGGCAGGGTAATTGCAGGCGCCGGTGACGCTCTCGACACATAAAGATTGTCGTTCAATTTCGTACCGGTGGCAATTGAGCCGGCGATTTCGCTCCGGTCCCAGTTGTCGTGGCCAGAGGGAGGGACGTCGTGGATTGATGCTGGTCTTGAGCCTGAAAAAACCTGGGACCTGCTCCCGCTAATTAGTGGACTGATGTTGGCTGTCGGGCAACGGATGGTCGACTGAGCTAGGCGTGTTATGTAATCACAATGAGGCTAGGGAGGTCAGCGCGACATCATTGGCTTGAATCATAAACCCCGTTTCAGTGATATTGCATCTGCGATGTACTCCGTCCATCTCCCTCCTGACTTAGACCAATCCCGTATCACAAGATTCTACAACAAGCCTAACAGGCGTTTCAGTGAGGTATTCAACCTTCTCAAATGCGCCACACAACGGCGCTTTACATATATGTACACACAGCCGAACTTCCTTCCCTTCACATATCCCGTAGCTCCTCATCCTCACCGCTATGCTTAACCATAGCGTAAAAGTCCCCCTCAGCCCTGTAAAGATCTCGAGGGCTCCCAACCCTGTATCCCATCCCAGTTAGCATCTACCCAACCTTAAGCTCCGATCGGACACAAGGGGAAAACTTACTCCAGAACCTTCCCTGCGCCCATGACCACCACGGTGTCGTAGTCGGCAATGGTCCGAAGTCTATGCGCAATCGTGACCAGCGTCCGCTCCTCTCCCTCCGCCTTTACCTCTCGGCCCAAGACCTCCTGAATCGCTCTGTCCGTCTCGTAGTCCATATTCGCCGTCGCCTCGTCGAGTAGCATGACTTTGTTCTTCTGGACTAGGGCGCGGCACAACGAGAGGACCTGCCGCTGGCCGTGTGAGAAGTTCTCCCCCTTAGCTGTGACGGGCGCTGAAAGTGCGAGCCCCTCGACGCCGGACGCCGCATCTTCCTCTTCCAGCTGATTAATCAGATCCCCGTTCTCGCCATCCTGTTCGGATTCCTTGCGAAATTGGAAAGATGCCACGTGCTTCGTGGAGTCAAGCACGCTTTGGAGGGCTTCGCGGGGAACAAGGCCAGTGCAGTCGAGGTTGGACTCGACGGTGCCGCTAAATAGTACAGGCTCCTGGGGGATAATCGTAAGCGCCTGTCGAAGCCTCCTTCTTGGTATCTTGGTGATGTCGATTCCATCGTACAGAATCGTTCCGGAGACGATGTATGTGAACCTCAGGAGAGAGAGTACCAACTGTTATGGAAGCGGTGTTAGTGGGCCTGACTTCGATAAGAGTGGCTGGCTCCGGCTGTAAGAATACAATGAAGTAAAGTGAAATACACTTACAGTACTCTTCCCCGACCCCGTCCTGCCTACAACCGCAACCCGCTCACCAGCTCGGATGGTGAGGTTGATGTTGGAAAGAATATCCTGGCCATCCGGCTCATATCGGACGGTCACATCCCGGAACTCTATTTGTCCTCTTCTTGGCCAATCGCGAGGGATTTTGAAACCAGCAGTTTCGCCATCATCGTTGCTATCTTCAGCTTCAGGGAACGGGTCGTCTGGCTTCTCTTCATGATCCAAAGCCATATACTCCTCGACGCGGTCAAACTAACAAATTACTAAGTGTTAGTTTACCAACTATCTTCAGCAGTCCGCCCGATCCAGGAACAACTTACACTCTGCATCTCAATTTCCAAGGCGTTGGCTCCCCGGACCAATTGAAGAATGTTGCCACTGAGCGTCGTGGCATTGAGCAACGAGAAACCGACGAGGCCAGACGCAACAGTGCTCGACTTGTACAGCGCAATGATGCCGGCGCCCAGGGAGACAAGTGTCCCGATAAAGTCGACCCGCATGCCGACCCAACGGTTGGCATTGAACAGCGACTCTGTCGCAGCTGACCAGATAGTGAGGCGGTCCGAGAGTAAGTTTCCGAACTTGTCTGGAACGCTTGCCCGCGATCGTACGACCGAGAGTCCAGCCAAGGTATCCCCAAACTGCGAGAACACAGGGGACTGTGCCGACGAGCTGAGACGGCGCAGAGTAACCCCCGTCCTGGTGTACATCTCGCCAACAACAAGGCCGATGACGCAGCTTATCAACGATGGGACAACAAAGATTGGTAGGATCGAGCCAATAGCCCCAAGCCGGAAGACAAGACCAACGACACTTTGCAGGACTTCAAGTAGCTCTGCCACAAGACTGTCGTCTAGGGTCGCGATATCGCGTGAGAATCGATTGATAACTCGCCCAACTGGTGTAGTTGTGTACCACGATAGAGACACATTCATAACCGAATCAATGAGCTTCTTATGCATAGCTCTGGCGGCGGTCCAGCCACCTAACCTGAACATAACAACAGACGCATTCGTCAATGCAACTTCGCCCAGGACTATTCCAGCATAGACCCCGAGGTATAGGCCGATGTTGATGGCCTCGTCGTTGTTGTAGGCCTGCGTCCAGATGGCCAGCCAAAGGGTGCCGGCCGTTACGGACGCAGCCGAGGCAAAGATGGCTACCATAGCGAGGATAGTAAACGCTGGGTTCCCAAAGTACGACATGTACCGCCCGACTAGCATAAGCGTTAGAGATACCGGCGTCTGAATGCGAGCACGTTTCGGGGATTCTTACCTATCATTCGCCCGGCCTCACGGGTTTTCATCTCAGCGTCAACAATGTCCTCGGAGGAGGCTTCTTCTCCATCTGGAGAAGCAGCGACATCGCCATTCGCAGCAGCTTCAAGTTCACGGAGACCTTCTCCAGTGGCTAGGGCGATATCGATGGAAACAGGGGTTCGTACGACGCCAATATGCGGCTCGTTCTTCTTCACCCTCCCATCTTCGAGTTCGATTTCCAGGTCAGCTTGAGCGGCAATCCAAGGTACCTGTGTGACAAGGAGGATAGTACGTCCGCGTAGCAAATCACCGCAGAAGCAAAGCTCCCACATCCTCGCGGCGGTCTTGGCATCGAGGGCGGAAAAGATGTCGTCGAGCAGAGCCATGGGAGCTTTGGAGTAAAGAGTCCGCGCAAGCGCCACCCTAGCTCGTTGTCCACCAGAAAGAGACGTTCCGCTTTCACCAATAACCGTCCGGTCCCCTTCAGGTAGCCCCTCCAGATCAGGCTCAAGGCAGCAGGCTTTGATAATCTCTTGATATCTGACGGGCTCGTATGCCTCTGGGAACACGATATTGTCCCTGACAGTCCCTCCTTGCAGCCATGACGTCTGCGATGCATATGCAATCTCCGGTGGCCGCGTAACGCTCCCGCTGTCCTTTATTGTCTCCCCTAGGAGCGAGAGAAGGAGCGTGGTCTTGCCCGCGCCGCTCTGCCCAGTAATGACATTCAGCCCACCCTCCACAAAGTCGAGGTCTATGTCTCGTAGTCTGAACGCCGCGGTGCTACTCCGTCCAAACGTTCCACTGCGGATGCTCGGGGGGCCGGGGGGGTATTTTTGCAGAGGACGGCAACGCTCGAAGTGAGCATCTAGTCGTCTGAAGGAAACGATAGCTCCTGCTGTGCTCGTGGATATCACTGCCATTCTGCCGAGCTTCTCTTTGATTGTCTGCACTAGGTAGACGGTCGTAAAGGCGACGGAGGATGTCATAGATTCCCCCTGGACGAAGACGCGAAGGCCAAAGATGGAGAGCATGGCAAGGTATGGGAATGTCTCGTTGATCACGACGACCATGGCCTCGAGGAGAGTACCCTTCCAGAGATGTCGTTGCTCGGCTTCTCGGGCCGATTGCACCCTTCCAATAGCAAACTCCTCCCAAGCAAAATACTTGACAGCTCGGATAAGGGCTAGATACTCGCTTACGAGGGACATGCGCAAGTCCTGCGCATTCCTGACCTTTTCTCGTGTGCCCACCATCAGCTTGGCCGTATATAAGCTAGCCAGGGAGGACGCGACAAGAATGAGACCCCCTACGAAGGTCGGCCATCCAATGATTTGGTAAAGACCAACCAGTGCGATGATGACGGTGAGAGGGGACCCGATGACAACAAACAGTATATCCCGACCTTCGAACACGGCCTCAATATCAGACGCCAGTAAGTTGGCTAGTCGTCCAGCTGCGGTTGTGGTCTGCTTCTCCTCGGAGCCGCCACCAACGTTGGAGTCCTCCGGCTCCAGCTCCATCGAGTCTAACGCTAGGTGGTATAATTCCTGTGTCAGGGCGGACTTGATGCGAACAATAAGTCTCGTGGAAGTGAAGATGTATTGCTGGAACGACACGGAGGTAGAAAGAGGGCCAACAAGCATGACGACTAGCCAGATCCAGGGGTGTAATACGGCGTCCTGAGGGTTATCGATGTAGGCGAGAAGCTGGTACAATCCAAGGGGCGCCACCAGCTCGATCGCATGCGTGATTGCTGTCCAGGTCGCCATTGCGATGACCTCAAGATACACTAGCCGTATGGTCGTCCAGGAAGTACTCTTGCCCCACTTCCGAGCCCTCCGGACGTTGGCAAGAAGGACGTGAGGGTTGTCGTACCACGGTAGCTGCGGTAGGTCTTCCCTTGCCAACGTGCCCCGAGCGCCTCGCAGTATTGTTGGAGTAAACCACCCATAGGAGCAGTAGTAGCTGTACCAGCTGCAGGTCTCTTCGGGAGCGGGGGGTTGGTCCAAGAGTGAGCGGTATACGGCTTCCGGGAGGGCGTCGATAGGGATAGAAGGAGGAGCCCATTCTCTGGGGGTGATGAATGCAACGACTACAGAGAGACCAAGCGCCCATGATCCGGCCCCGAGTGTGTTCCAGGCGCTGCATTGCGCCGAAATCTCGACGCAAGGCAACCATGAGCCCAAAAGAAGAAGAATGAGCGTAAGGAATGTGACGGCGTTGATCTGGTGAAGCAGAATATGTCGCCAACGTAGTTGACTTACAACACGGAGAAGGCCGAGGACGAAGGTATAAACAACTGTGGCGGGGATGGTCCAATGTATCGTGTGATGGAGCGCAGAAACGATGAGACAGGCAGAGGCCGCGGCCCGGGTGGCTTGAGAGCATAGCTCATACGCGACCAACGAGGACGGGCTGTTGAAATTTTTGTGGTGTTGATGTAGCCAAGGATTCTTTCGGGAATATGCCCCAGAGCATGAAATCCAGATGATTGAGAGAGCCACAAGACTGGCTTGAACGGTGGCAGATTTGCCTAGGCCTTGGAGTCGAATAATCCACGGTAGGGAACCGTCTTTAACAACGTCATCCTCAAGTGTTGATGCACTGAAACCGAACGTCAAGAGAGGGCCGGCGGCGATGTGGGCCTCCATGTCGCCGGAGAAATGGGAACGGCGGATGTGATGTTTCTCGGCTGGTTCCACGGCGGCAGCATCTGGGCGAGTTTGAAGACCCCAACGCAAAGTCGATTAAATAAAGACAAGTAAAGAAGGGGGAACACAATAAGAGGTATGAATTCTCAAGCTAACGGCGAAGAAGATCAACTACATATACGATGAAGGCCGGAAGTCCCCCCCGCAACGCAATGATTGGACAATGGTGGAGGGCTCGCAAAAGTCCTTCGGGATGACTCCTTCGGGGTGACTGGGCCCCGACTGCTCCACCAAGAATCCGGACGCCGATATCTCGACCGCTCGGTTACGACATGTCACGCCTTTTCATCATCCCTTGCCAACTGTAAGCTTCAAATTCCAACTGCCAACCGCATATATATACCATAATAACTAGAATGTTAATACCAGTGTAGGTATTACAGGTACCGTGGACTGGAGAAGGGCGCAGGTGAACCTGGAGTACTTCATTTCCCACCGGAGCCGAGCCGCCGGTGCGGGGATATATGACGGAACATGCAGGACTTGGCAAGATGGCTGCAAGTAATACCAAGGGCAAAATGAAGAGTATTTACCATCAGGCTGGCGTCCGGAAGATGGGGTGGCAGCGGCCGTGCATCATCATCCTGGCATGTAGGTGGGTTGTCGGCTTACTCCTACCAGCATTGGAAGTAAATTACGGTGTGGGTCGTCTATGCTGACATTCCCTTCTTGGTGCTTCCATCTCTGATCCCTAGCATTTTTAGGAATCGAGCCTTGCACCTTCCTCATGTAGGTTTTCCCCCACCCAACCACTTAGTACTAAAATGTATGGTACCGACTTCCGTCCAGGAATACTCCAGACAGTCACTTTCCGGCAGGATATCCTCGTAATCTTAGTAAAGGTTGGTGTTTGCTGCCAGGCCAAGTCAGGAAATGAGGTCGCTTTGGGGGGTGTGCTTGCAAGTGAAACACGCTTCCTCCACAGTAGGTATGTACTCCTCTCCATTGTGCACCCATCTGCCATGCTTACCACTTATCAGGAATGAAACAGTGGGGTCAGGATAAGTTGCATCTCTCAAGAATATGTATTTCTCGACACTCCAGATATGCCTCGCATCCGCACTTGGCTTGCATTAGGAGCTGGCGACGGTTGCCTGGCATCTCCATTTACGAGAACTATACTATTACTGTAGAGGTTGCTTCTAACCCTCGAGGGATATGATATGTCCTGAAACTTTTTAACTGTGGCTGGCCTGGCCGGTGCCAATCAAGGGTCAACAAGCGTTCGCCAGACCCAAATATCGTAGAACAGCTGCTTACAGCCGACAGCTGGAGCACAAGACTGGCGACGGGTGCCTAAACCATGCATCACCACATCTCCGCCCAGCTTAACCACAAGGGCGTGGAGTGAGGAGGGAAACACAGAGTGTCGAGCTATCCACACTCGCCTTTAACGACTAACCCGGGATTATCTGGGAACCTTCTTTAAGAGTTGTTTCGTCCCCGCAGCCCATTGTCCCTGTCGCATCCACCACCTCAAGACTCGCGATAATGGACGCCCGAGATGACGAAGGCGACATCAAGCTCCAGAAGCAATCAGCGGATCTCATCGCCGATCTCGATCGTACCTTACCGACGTTTCTTCGGAAACCAGATGGCCATGGGGGGAATCGCCTGAGATCCCGGGTCCGAGTTGTTGAGAGGCACAGGCTTGATTCTGCGGTAGGTGAGCCCACGCTATACCCGGAAGACCATAACCGCCCGTCACTAACATGCTGGATCTCGCCCTGTCAAAGGTCCTGGGGCCCTTCCAAGAACTGCCTCAGCTACTTGACCCCCACCTCTCTAGATTTATCCCGTTGCTCTCTCAGGCCTATCTTGAGTCGCTCGGCAGCCGGGCGTACCGTAACCTCACGGCGACGAAGTCTGTACTCATCGAGCCGCTTCCCCGTGCAGTAGCCAGGCTCTTGTATACTTTTTGCAAGATCCGCGGCGAGAAGGTTGTGGTTAGGTTTCTCGGTGCTGAGACCAGATACCTAGAGCCTCTTGTATCAGCAATCGAGAACGCCGAGAAGGCTTCCCAGGATGGCGATTCTGCCTTCGCACTTCAGTGGACTTGGGAGGAGAGATATGTTACCCTCCTCTGGATTTCTCATCTCCTCTTTGCTCCCTTTGATCTTTCCTCCATCTCGTCTATAGACTTAGCCGAGGTTTCCGTACCGACTGTCCCTGGACTAAAGTGGCCCGAAAACCTCCCTGGCATCACCCTGAGGATTCTCCCACTTGCCATGCGGTACCTGGCATCGCCCGGGAAAGAAAGGGATGGCGCAAAGGCTCTTCTCGTACGAATGTCCATGCGGAAAGATATGCAACAATTGGGGGTGCTGGACGCGCTGATCAACTGGTCTCTCTGGGCACTGAGGCTGACCAACGAACCATTGAAAGAGTCCCCCTATTACTACATAGGAATCCTATCCTATCTTGCTGGCGTCTTGACCTCATCAATGGACACTTCCGACATGGATAAATACCTTGTCCCTATCTTCAATGCCACGAATGCCATCACCGACGGCGGCACCCCGGTCTATGATGCTATCAACGGCTCTGCCCTGGCGCGGAAGATGATAATTAAGGTTATGAGGTCAGCGACAGTGCTGATTCTCCGACAAGAGCCGCAGACATTTGAGGGTGCCGAGTTGGTAGAGGCATGCATCGGTTCGCTCCTGGAGAAGCTGTCGGATAATGACACCCCGGTCAGGTTCTCCGCAAGCAAGGCTTTGAGCGTCATCACTTTGCGGCTTGACCCGGACATGGCATCTCAAGTTGTCGAGGCGGTCTTGGAATCTCTAAACAGAAAAGTTCTATGGGTGAAGGACCCAGAAGATGCCAATGCCAAATTGACGCGAGACATCTCGTCGGTTGATCCTTTGGAGTGGCACGGCTTGATGCTCACGCTATCCCACCTCCTCTACCGTCGGTCACCGCCCCCTGATCAGTTGTCTGACATCATTCATGCTCTTCTTCTTGGCCTTTCATTTGAGCAGAGAAGCACCTCTGGAGGATCAATCGGAAGCAATGTACGAGACGCGGCCTGCTTCGGTATCTGGGCTCTTTCGCGGCGATATACAACCCAAGAACTACTAGGGATACCGGTTGACTCCGTCTTTGCCGCCAAGTCTCATCCGCCCGGATCGTCTATTATTCAGGTGCTTGCGACTGAACTAGTCGTGACTGCTTCACGCGACCCAGCTGGGAACATCCGAAGGGGCTCCTCGGCAGCTCTCCAAGAACTGGTCGGGAGACACCCTGATACGGTGGAAAAGGGGATTTGGGTTGTCCAGACAGTTGACTACCATGCCGTCGCTCTGAGGTCTAGGGCCATCAATGACGTGGCGCTGCGGGCTACTGATCTATCCAGTCGGTATGGCGAAGCCCTTCTAGAGGCGCTCCTTGGTTGGCGGGGTGTAGGAGATGCAGATGCGGCGGCCCGAAGATCCACCGGGGAGTCGTTTGGTGCCATTACGCTGGAACTTGCGTCGCTAGATCCGTCCCTCGCACTTGAACGATTCAATCATTCTGTTGATATGATCGTAAACCAGATCAAGAAACTTCAGGCCCGGCAGGCTGAGGAGCGCCACGGCCTTCTGCTCTCTCTTGCCTCCGTCTTGGATAGAACACCCGATGTTGTGAGGCTCCTGGCCAAATCAACCGGCGTGAGGCCGGACAAGCTGAAGGCAAGTCTCCGCAGAATCATTGGAAATGTCGTCGAGGTACTCGAAGAGTTGAAGGGAATGAAGTACCGCCGGCAGGAGCTCGTGGCGGAGGCTGGGAGCCAGCTGGTGATCTCGCTGACACCCATCCTCCAGGCGTCCGTTCTCTCCCGGGACGGCTGGGATGATGATTCGACGGCCAAGCTGCGAACGGGCCGTTCGGCTGTTGCTACTCTTAACACGGGGGAGCTCACGGATCTCATGGCCGGTTTTGTAGCTGCAGATCTCGCTGACTACGAGGCTGCGGGTTTAGTCTCTATCCTCGGAGAGATCCTTCCGACGTGGTTAGAGGTGGTGGAGGAAGACGCCCTGGATGCTGCGGCTGAAGCGGCCCTGGTATTCCTGATGTTCTCCAAACCAGACGATCGCGCCGTTACGATTCGACGGTGGTCGGATCTGGTACGGGTACGGACTCCCCAACTACGAACCCCAAATGGATATTTTCATGCCTTATCCATGGCCTACCCCGTCAGCGCAGAAGCTACGGGGCCGGATAGTCAGGAGGGTGGAGTGATCTGCGAGGCCCTGTTGCAGAGATGGGCCTCGGAGAAGGATATAGAGACAAAGTCATTCCTCCTCCGCAGCCTCAGGCAGGGGGATATTCTCCGCAAGCAAACACTCTTGTTCCTGGATATGCTAGAGGAGGGCCTGAACGACTACACGGCGACGTCACGCGGGGATATTGGGTCCTATCTCAGATTCGGAGCTCTGAGAGCAACGGGCACAATATGGCGGGATCTCGCAACCGCCTCGGCTTCGGACTACGATCGCCTCCAGAAATCGGTTGAGAGGCTATTCCTAAGTGTGCTGAGGCTCGCCGGGGAGAAATTGGACAGGGTTCGGAATGAGGCGCAGAATACCCTGTCCTTGGTTCTAACCAGCGCGTAAGTATACCTCGGGACATCATGTTCCCTCACTTTTAGTACGTCGCTGACAGAACAATCGCCAAACAGCTACACAGAGCGCTTCAGGGCGTTCACGCCGTCGTCCCGTATGTATCTCAACTTCCTTATCCGGATTCTAGAGACAGATTGCCTCCTGCCCGTTGTATCAGCCTCAGCAAAGGCAAACAAACCCGCCTGGACCGCCGAGCTGCTGGCCGGCTATGTCACCTCCGCCGACACCGGCAACGAGAACCTCGTCATCACCAGCCGGGCGGTGCTCTGCGCCTTCTGCGAGGAGTCCCAGGAGCACTTGGACCTCGTCTGCGGAGGGCTGGTACGGAACCTGAGGGAGCGGCAAGGCCAGGACCGCGTACTGGTCCCGACCCTCGAGATAGTGTCATATCTGCTAAACGTCGGGATCCTGCAGCGGTCGGGAGAGATAGACGCCCGTTCGCTGTGCCTCCTCACGCAAAAGTCGTGCTACAAGAGTAGCAACGTGAGGAAGGTCGAGGCGTGCATCAAGGTATACGGCGGGATTGCCAGGCTAGCGGAGCAGGAGACGGGAGAAGTGAGGCTGAAGAGGGTGGGGGAGGGTGTGGAGGAGGCGAAAACGAGGCTGGGGGCGTTAATGTTCCATCCGTGGCCGAGGGCGCGGAGCTGGGTTGTGGATGAGCTTTGGAGTATTACGGGTGGGCAGGGAGGTGAGGCCGGGGCGAGGTTGAAGGGGGTGGACTGGGGGGCTGCGGACAAGGGTGCTGTGAGCGGACTGGTTAAGGACCTAGGTATTGGGGTTTCGTAAGGGACGAGTGGGTATTGGATGCTCATAAATAATTGATAAGTATATCATGTCGAAACTCATGGGGCGCTGATAGCTTGATAGTAGACGACGATGCGGCGGGAGTCCGGTCGACGAACTCCTCTCAAGGAAGAGCCGTTGCACATAGATGATCGGCTCCATGGCTCTCTTTTTTCAATTACAGACCTCCGTACCCACTGAGCTACCTGCCAAGGGGCGCTCCCGATGTGAGACGAACTTCATATAAGTGCGATATTAAGCAACCCCCCGTCCCGTCCCGTCTTCCTTTGCCACCCGATTCGAGCCAGGCCCGCCCTGATTATGGGGTATGCCATGTAGTACTAGTAAGGGATTTGTTTCTGGTGTGTATTAGAACGGATGGGGGCAGCTTGAACCGAGGGGCATCGTTTGAGGTAGCTTTTCGAGACCACGATTTATTTATTTATTTATTTTTTTTATTTATTCACAACATATTCCCTCTCGCCTTCAGTCCCCTACTGGTCTCTTGCTGTCCTGCGCGTAGTTCTCTGGGATTGTTGCATAACGAAACGTTGAAAAGGTGTGAACCTGGCTACCTTGAAGTATTTTACAGCACTGGCTCGACCCGTCTAAAGCCGCCGCCGGAGTGGGTTGATGGTACTTCGTCCTCCCTGATTACCTCGGTCGGTGGAGCTAAGGGACGAAGGGGGGAAGATCTCCCTTCCTTGACGGCTCGGTGCGGCAGTTGAGGTTGGATCGCTCTGCGGGGTGGGCCGTGCTAAGTAGGGTACCGGGCGATCTTTAAAGGATCGATGGATAGGGTCAAGTACGACTATTATACTCCCGCTATCAAGCTATGTGTATACGTACAGGAGTACTACATGGAGACTCGTCCTACGACGTGATGGGGGAAGAGAGGAAGGACCTCGTGAGGCGTCTCAATGATACGACTGTGCATTCCGAACCAGCACTAGCCAGCTGTGTATGTGCGTGCATCTAGACTTCCCTTAGGTAATCAGTGGGCCGGAACTCAATTGTGGAAGTACCCGACTCGTACTCCGTAGTCTCCAATGAAAGAGACTCCGCGCAACTGTAAAACACATCTTGTGTTTACTCGTATACGTTCTACCATACCCTGCAGCGGATGCCCCTTCCTCTCATCAAACGCGCGGGGGCGGAAGCTGAGACCATACGCGTACGATAAAAAGACTGGTCGAACTTGCAGGCGAACGGGTCCGAAGCGGAGCACATTCCTCCCCGCGCCCGCCCGCGCGCCCCTATGCGTCCAGTAAGTACATTGACTGCGCTACCACGTCTTGATGACGGAAAAGGCGGGTGAGCAGCTGCCCACCTGCTGCCGCCGCCCCATATAATCTGATCGCTAGTTTTTCTTCCGTTTGGGGGGGAGGGGGGGGGATCGGATCTCAACAAAGGCCTCTAACCCGCTGATGTCTCGCCTTGCTTGCTCCTGATGCATTCAGCCCGAGCTGCACGACGGGAGCGAAAACCCTGCGGTCCGCCCGCAGCAGAGACAGACGGGCGCATCCTATTAGTCTACTCGGACGAGCAGCAATATACAGAGCGTAACCCAAATACTTGGCCTTGTGCAGGCCAGGGGATTTGGAGGCCCCGAAACATGATCGACCGCTTGGACAGAGGAGAGGACGAAGCTGTGCTATTACTGCAAGCTTCGCTTCGGATTTGGACGGTGCGAAATCGACGTGTCTCGGTCTCCGCGGGGTGTATTATATATTAGATTAGAGTGTCGTTGGACGGGATGAGGGTGGTTGGGTTTCTCGATACTCGTATGTGATGCCCGTGAGTTGACGCGGGGGCGCCAAAGTATATACGGTGTCGTCTGTCTTTGAAAGTCTCGCATTGGGTTGCCCCCCACCCCCTTCTCCTTTTCCAAAGCGGAAATAACTGAGGCTTCTTCGGGGGACAAACCTAGAGACCGTCGATCGGCTGCTTGCAGGAAAATGGGTGTTGAGCTCGAAGTTCGTTCAAGGCGACTGGTCAGACGAGGCCTCGCGTCGTGTGGGGCCGGCGTCGCCGGCATAGGAGGAACTTGGAGGAGGGAAGGGGAGGGTAAACTGTGCTTGGATCGTTCAAGCTCACGTCAGCCAGCCAGGTTCCAAGACGTGCGTCCAGTGGACGGCGGAAGGTGCATGGGCCTGTAGCAAATCACAGGCTCCTCGACCGTCGACCGTATGATACAACGTTTAAAGATTTGCAGGCACTGGCCCCACGGGGGTGGGTCTCGTGGTGAGGTCTTGTGGCCAAGCTGTCTGTGTGCGGGTTTGCAGGGGCAATCCCGGAGACGGAGGCAGGGGCTGTCCAGAGAGCAAACGTGTGTGGGCAAGTACGAGTAATATACGACGAGCACACAGGTCACGAATTAGCGTTTACAAGTAGAAGGGAAGGAACGACCTCCTCGGATACAACAGCCCAGTACCTCGTACTCGTTCTCGTACCTACACCGTACGCCGACGAGTCTGTGTACTTTGCAAGTCGCCAAGAGGGGGAGGTAGGCAGCTCCACCACGCACGGTACATACATTCACCGAAGTCGAGTTTAGTTCGGAGTACCCTGCCCGTACTGTTTAAGAGTGCCTGAATCTGCACGGTGAAACACTGGCATTAGCGGCCCCAATCCCGACTTGCCTGCTCTTGGTTGCATACAAGTACAAGCGCAAGATAATGGCGGGACGCCGCGCCATTGCCAGTGTCGTTCGACGTCCCACAAGTACGCTTGTCCTCCGGCTTTGCTCCTATGCTCCCGTCGTTGTCACGGGTAGTGTCACTCCAGAGGAGTGAAAACGTTTCGAAGACCCACAGCGGGCTTCTTTTCTACCCTAAGATTAACCCAAGGGTCTCTGCTCTCGGGTGCGAGTGCCAATACTCGTCCGAGTATGTCCGAGTCGGGGGAGAGCCTTGAACCGCTACACCATGCGAGTTTGACAGTGTTACCTAACTGGCGCCGCTCAACGGACTGGCGGATGGATGGCCAAGTAGATACCAACTCTGGGTGGTTGATCTGAATCTGGCATCGGGCATTTAGATTTCTGGAGCGCGTTACGTGGACAGGTGGGCATTGGACTCTCACCAAATTGGCTCCCAGCACTGCCTCATTCTGTTCTTGGACAGGTTAGCTGACACCATGGGTCTTGGGCCTTTTCTGGTGTTAGGTCTTGGTCGCATTAAAGAAGCAATATTATCGATCTCGTATACTTGTACTTGTATACCTGTACTTGTGACGGCAATGACAGGGCGCGAATCTAACTAGCCCTTTCCATTACAAATTGTGCAAGTACCGGCGGCAAAGGCAAAGACGCAGGAGGCAACTCAACCTTCCGCTTTACTGTGAGACAGACAGACAGACAGACCCCCCCACTCCTCCGCGGACAGAGTCCGTCGGTGGTCGAGGGCTGCACTAGGATGAATGGAGACATAGATTCGGTCATTGGCGCTGCGGATACTCAGAGGTACGAAATCCATCGCCTGATCAGGCGTGTTCTGTAGATTGCAATGTACGTACACGTTTGTACCCTGGCTCGAAACTCTCTAGTCTTCTGGCTGATTCCCACCCCACTAAGAGAGACGCACTCCAATGTCACACACCTCGCTGGGGCCCACTCCTGCCCTGGAGGAAGACCCGGCACCGACAAGGCACTGCCCGCCAATCCGGATTGAGTGCAGCTATTGAACCTGTCTCCTGCTGAACGACAATTCCATGTTCTCTTCTCTCCCTCCTTCAACCACACCCTGCGTTCTAAAGATACCACCGAGGACAGGACGACGAGAACTACCGTTCCACCGTCCCCCTACCCCCCTTTCTTCATCTTCCGTTTGTTCTTCTCTTCTTTCCTATCCTATCCTTCAGTTCCGGCCTCCTTTTTTCTTCTATTAACGAGTACGGCGAAGCGGTTTTATGTCCTGCCCTTTCCTTTCCGTCCTTGGTCTAGCCTGACCATTCCCCACCAATAACCCCCCAGCTTCGCGCCCTCCAACCCCAACCTCGACGAGGCCGACCGAACATATCGACGACGTTCCTCTGGCCACCATCTCCGCGGCATCAACTCCCAATACCAGCAGCCGCGAGTTTACAAGGGCTACCCCGAACGATTTCGATCTGGGTACTGGTCGCCGAATCCTCCTCTCCGTTGACCGGTCACTATGAATAAGTTGACGAACATGCGCCAGTGGTCTGAGCGGATGAGCCCCAACTTCTCCGCCCTCGGTGGCCGTCCGAATCTACCCATGAACCCGCTCAATCCGCATAACAAGGCACCTCCGATCCAGCAGGGCCAGGGCCCCCCGATCCCCCCCTCCCAGGGAGACGCAACGATCCACTACTCGTTTAACGTGCCCTTCGCCTCCGAGCTCGCGGGTCCGAACACCGAAGATATCCTGCATGCTACTACCGATGCCGTCCTTCGATGGACCCACCCCGAAGACGCTCCCGATGACGTGCCCATCCACGATCTCCCCGTCCACGCCCAGAACCTGGAAAACCTGCGGCGGCTATGTAGGGACCTCTCTGCCGGCCCCTTGCCGGTAGAGGCACACGTCGTGACGACCACTCCCAGGAACGGCAAGGGCCAGGTCACGACAGTCTGTATCTCGGGCTCCCCCGAACTCGTCCAGAAGAGTCGTGAGACCATCCTCAATGACACCCCCATATCACTGGTATGCAGCCCGAGATCGGAGGGGACACTGCGTAGAGTATTGCTATTTGCCTGGCTCATGGATGGCTGACTTGTGCTTCGTAGCGGTGCGCCAACATCGACATCGACGGCAACCTTGTCTGCGACCTCGCAGCTGGCGTCTTGAAGGAAGCCGTGATCAAGGACCTGGACACCGTTTCTGCCTTCTGCGGCGTCGACATCTTCCTCCTTGGCCCGAAGTTGACGCCCATGGTCGATGGTATGATGGGCGATGCCGAAACCAGGGTCGACCAAAGGTGGAGAATAGCCATTTACGGCGACGTCATCGCTACCGAGCATGCAAAGGCCCGCGTCTTGATTCAAATTGATAGTCTTGTAAGGCGTGAACCCAGTACCATCCGTGTTAGGGTATTTGATTATTGACTAGCCCATAGCTCGGTCGAGTGGTCGACGTAGTCCAGCTGGACCTATCCATCCACCAGGTCATCTGCGGCCGCCACCGAAAGAACATCAAGCTCATCGAGTCCGCCACCGGGACTGCCATTTACTTCCCTCCGCCCTTCTCGCAGATGTATCGCTACTGCCCGCCGAACTCGCACCGCCGGGAACCAAACGACATCTTTATCACCGGCGACTCTCAGCAGTCTATCGAGATGGCGAAGTCAAGGCTCCGTGACGCCTCGATGCGAGTCCGAGTCTTCGTCAAAGATGTTCAGATAACGCCTGCCAAGATCGACACCATTCTCCTGACCAGACTTGACAAGATCCGGAAGGTCATGGAGACCAACGCGACGTACATCATGTTCCCGCCGCTTGCGAGCCAGCGGAACACTGTCAGAGTGCAGGGACTGGATGTGCTGCATGTGGAGCGTGCCATCAGGGAACTCATGGCTCTTGTATGTGGTGTCCTTGGCCCTACCCAACCCACGTAGCTGCCCCTCCCCGGCCTGCTGTGTAGTATCCTTGTTAACCCCCGTCACAGGCTGGCCAGTTCTATAGCGCCACTTGGATCGTCCAGCACCCCGACCCCCGCCAACAGCCTCCAAGCGCCAACGACATGCGTGCCATGCTTGGTGACATCTGCGCGAACTCGGACGCCGAGATCTCGTCGGATAAGCAGACGTTCAACCTGACGGGGTCCGATGATGCAGTCAAAGCCGCGCTCGAAGTCATGTCCGACATCAAGTTCATTGTCCAGTCGCAGTACCAGATCCGTGTCAAGATTGAGTTGGCCAGCGAACACAAGGAGTTTGTCAGCGGCAAGAAGAACGGCAAGATCAACAAGATCATGGGCGCCAGTATGCTTCCCCCCCCTTCGCCTTTCGATACCGAGGGAAGTTATTGAACTCTTTGCTGACGCACTCCCAGGCAACGTGCAAATCATCTTCGACGGATTTAACGAGTACAACTTCAACATTGATGTGATGGCTGTCAACTACGATTTTATGAAGCGAGGTCTTAGCATGGTCGAGCAGGAAATGCCGGCCTCAATCTCATTCCACGTCCCCGACCAATACCATAAGCGCATCATTGGTATTGGTGGCCAACACATCCAGCGAATCATGAAGAAGCATTCCGTTTTCGTCAAGTTCTCCAATGCCATGGATCGTGGCGGGATGGGTCGGGAGGACGATGACATCAAGGTTGACAATGTCATCTGCCGAACTCCCGCTCGCAACGCGCAGAATCTCGACGCGGTGAAGAACGAGATTCTCGAGATGGTGGACCGTGCTGTACGTTTCCCAGTCCCATCCCTTACCCGTATAGTCGTCTCGAACGGGTGCTAACTCACCGTGAAGGACTCCGAGTACACATCTCAAATCGTCCACGTCGACAGACTCTATCATCGTCAGCTGCTGGCTCGGCTAAGCGACATTTCGGAGCTGGAAGCCAAGTACAACTGCAAGATTCATTTCCCCAGCACCGAGGAGGCCAGCGATGAGGTCAAGGTTGATGGACCTCAGTGGCAGGTTCCTCACTGCGCTGACGAGCTCCTGGTACGTGATCCCAAACTCGGTTGACCGCGAACCCTGTGCGCTACGAAAGCTAACTAATTTCCTACCAGGGCATGGTTCCCGACGATCACGAGCTAGTCCTCGCCCGTTCAACCGAGCTCGTCAAGTTCCTCGACGCGCCCGAGTTTACGCGTGACCTGGTGCCCAAGTTCAAGACCCAGCACGAAGTCGACGTCGCCATCCATCACAATCCCGACGACCGCGGCAATGACGGCGCGGCCACCGTCACATTACTATGGAAGTTCACTCGAAACAATGCCGGCGGCCTCAGAGACGCTCTCGACTTCCTCCAGTCGCAGTTTGCGACTGCGGGCGTGGAAGTCAACATTGTCAAGGGGTCGATCCTGCGGCCGAAGTCGGACTCGTTTGAGGACTCGCTTCAGTACTTCAACTCCCGACTCCTCCAGCACGCGCCGGCGCCGATCGCGACCGACTCGCCCGTCAAGCCGACGTTTGGAGACGAAGTTACACGTGAACGGAACACAATCTTCGACAGACTCCGAAAGCCTGGCAGCATGACGTCCATCTCGTCATTCCTCGACCGCCGGAAGAACAGCTCGGCGACCAACGTCAACTTTTTCAAGGGCTCGAGCAACGTTTCCAAGTCCTCTCTCATATCCATTGAGTCCGCCCGGAGCTTCAACGCTGATCGGAACCCGTGGAACGACAGCGGTGTGAACCTCCCGGATGAGGACCACAACATCTGGGGACCTCCCCACCAGGTCGGCATCAACGGGAGCTCTAAGTTGGCACCCCACATGTCGCAGCCTGGCGACACGACTCCGCGACATGGGACCCACGCGTCTGGTGACAGCGGACGTCCTTCTACTTCTCATTCTACGAATTCAGGATACCCCGGCCCCGTTGGGCCATTCCGTTAGATACCCTTAGAACTGCAAAAAATACCCCGGCTGGATATACCCTATACCCCTATACCCTATACCCTGGCGTCCAATACCCCAGACGTTTCTCTGCATTTAGTCGGCATCACTCTTTGTTTTGCCATTGTCTTTACGTTTGAATTCTCGCATGATTGATTGATTGATTACCCATTCGAATTCTGTTTGTGCTTATGTGTTTTGCCTTGCTCTTTTTCCACCTTCGTTCGGCTTGTCGTCGTGCCCACCGGTGGGTTTCACTTCTTATCTCTTGCGACGGCTAGGAATGTCCTGATGACTCTTTTCTGTACGGCCGCCTCTCATTGCGCCGCGACAGCTCGACACGACTTCCCCTAGCTGATACCCCTTCAGGCATGCCTCCATTTCTGTGAGAAAAAGACGCCACCGTCAACGTCCAAAATGCTTGCCAAGAGAAAGTGACAAAAAAGCTTCAAAAGTTTGTTGATGTTGCGTGTTTTTCTCATTATCTTGTTCTTCTTCTTCTTCGCCTTCTCGTTCTGCGCGCGTGGTCGTTTGGTGAGTGTCGCAGTATACGGAAGACCGATGGAACCAAAAGTTTGCCTGTCTCGCTTTGGTTATCCTTTTCTTGTTTTTGCGCTCTTTGATATGAAAACCACGAAAACACGCTGTGGTGGTTGGAGGTATGGTGATAGGGATGGTTGGCAGGCTACTACCTCGCTGTACGCCTGGTTTTCGACTCATACCCGGATGGTGGGCGGTGGGTGATGGCTGGTGAGCAAAGGGGCGATATCGGTTCATGGAACCAGGCAAGGGTTAGCTCTGGGAGAGGCGGATGAGCTTGTGGGGATCATTGGAGGAACAGCTCGAGTGCTGGAAGGTCTGCGATGGGTGGGCAGCAGCGCACGAACGGAAGCGGGGTGTGGGATTCCTTTCGCAGCAGTTTACGGGAGCGGAGAAAACTGTGTTTCTGGAAACGGTGCGCTGGGGTGGGTTTATGAGAGATGGGAGTTGAGTTGCGGCGCGAGGGCTCCGCGGTGAATAAAGTGATACCCAATTTGAGGACAGCGGCTATTGAGATACCATTTTTGTCTCGTATCCTGTTTCGACATTTCCGTGAACTATTATGTCCCACCTCGCTCACTATCTTACTGTACACTACCTACTACCTACGACCTATATATATATTACACCCGTCTCCATCCCTGGTAATATCCTACATAATCTTACATTATAATCCGTCATCGCACGGGCCCCACAGAAACCATCTCATTCCTCCGCCTCTCCCTGGCCGCCTCCCCCTTCCTATTCTCCCGGTCCCTCTTCCTCCTCTCGACCTCCAGCGACGTGAACTGGCCCCTGGCGCCGTGGCGGACCTTGGTAATCATGTCCATGGCCTCCCCCTTGGTCACGTCCCCCTCCGCGAGCGGCTCGGCGCCCTTCCCGCGCAGCTTGTTCAGGAAGTCGAGCTGGCCCTTTGTGGGGGGGCCCTTGCGCCACCTCTGGAAGCGGTTTATGAAGACGTGCGGGAAGTTGGCCGCCGCGTAGGCGTCGCAGCCGTGGACGGCGTCCGCCAGGGAGGTCGCGGTGAGGAGCTCGCGGGGCGCGGCGAAGGGGGACTTGGCGACGCCCGGGGGCAGGGCACGGACCTCGACGGCGCGGTGGAGGGAGGAGGATGGCGTGGCGGGCGGCTCGACGCGGAGGTAGGTGCCGCCCGGGGAGGTGAGGACGTATTTCTGGCCGCCGACGTGGACCCACGCGTTCTGGGACAGGGCGCGGATGTGCTTCTCGGACGAGGTGTCTGAGATCAGGTCCAGGACGGAGGAGTATTGCGTGAAGGTGACCCTCGTATTCGGGTCTAGGGGTTGCCGCTCGTCTTCCTCGCCAATGCCCGTAGAGGCGGCATCCGAGGGGGAGAGTTGTCTCTGCTGCTGTTTCCGCTCAAGCCTGTCTCTCAGCTCGCTGGGAGTCACATTCTGGACGATCTCTCCGGGGTCCAGCCCGAACAGCGTGGGCGTCGTGACGATGCCCGTCTCCAGGCTTGAGACCATGTCGATGACGTGGCAATTCTTCTTGCCGGGGGCCAGCCTCATGCCCCTCCCGATCATCTGCACGAGCAGGTTCCTGCTCTTCGTTGGCCTCGCGAGGACGACGCAGTCCACACCCGGGATGTCGGTCCCCTCGGTGAAGACGCCGCAGTTGACGAGCACGGGGAACTCGCCCCGCCTGAATTCGTCGAGGCGGCGGCTCCGCTCCAGGTTGGGGGTGTCGCCGGTGATGGACCTCGCGTCGATGCCGTGCTGCCTGAACTTGCGCGTGAGGGAGTCGACGTGCGCGAGGTCCACGCAGAAGACGAGCGTCGACCTGCGGTCGGCCGCGGCGTGGGCGAGCCAGCTCCGGACGGTAATCTCGTTCACATGGTCCGTGTTCACGGCGCGCGAGAGCTCCGCGGGCCTGAAGTCGCCTCCGGAGCCGGCGCATCGGACGGCGGACACGTCGGCCTTGGATTCGACGGTGGTGAAGGCGACGTCGGAGAGCCACTTCTCGGCGATCATGTCGACGTAGTCCCTGTGGTAGACGATCTCGTCGATGGCGGCGCCGAGCCTGAGGCCGTCGAAGCGGGATAGGGTGGCGGAGACGCCGATGAGGGCCGGGGAGGAGGCGCGCTTGGTGTCGAGGCCGAAGTGGTTCAGGACGCGGAGGTAGCCTGGCGCAACGATGTGGTGGGCCTCGTCGACGAGGACGAGCTTGAAGCGGGTGGGGTCGAACTTGGCGAGGCGGGCCGGGGAGGTGATGCTCTGGATGCTGGCGACGGTGATGTCGGCGTGGCCCGTGGCGTGGAGGTTGCCCATCTCGATGTCGACGACCTTGTCTGGGTAGGCGGTCGTGCAGTGGTGCGCGGCCTGCTCTACTAGCTCGCGCCTGTGGGCGAGGACGAGGGTCTGGGTGGCGGTGGGGGATGGGGGTGTGATTCTGGAGATGAGTTGTGTGAAGATGACCTGAAAGATGTTGTGTTAGCGCGGAGGTCGGGCGGGTGAGGTGAGGTGAGGTGAGGCGAGGATGAGAGCAAGGGTGAGGGTGAGGGAGAGACGAACAGTTTTACCGCCGCCTGTGGCAAGAGATATGCCAAGTCGCTTGTGGCCCTTATCAAGCGAAGCGAGGACGGACTGAATGCACTCTTCTTGGTAATCACGCAGCTTGATAGGGGGTGCAAATGACGGCGATGTCGTGCAAAGCGCTCTCGTTCTCGCTGGCTGCTTATGAGCCTGTAGCTGGTAGTGACTGTGACAGTGAGGGCATCTTGCTCCAAACCCCGCAAGACGCCGGGAAAGTGTATGCAGCATGGTACATGGCTGTCCGTCGTTCACAGGGGGTTTTTAAAAGTGAAGGTGGGCGCGGGCAGCGAACACACCGGCATTAGATGCGGGATAGTATGAGACGGATGGATGAGGTTGAGATGAAATGGTTTGTGAACTAGATCTTACTGTGTACTTGTACGGTACCTGCTCCACTAAATTGAGAATCATGCTTGTCTTTATCCTCCGAAGTGTCGAGATAATACTGCGCCGAATATGTCACCGACCCACTGAAGCGCCACCAAAAATTTCGACAGCCACTGGCCGCGAGCTTGCTTCACTCCCGACTTAGGTATCTTGTACTTGCAAAACAGCTTCAGTCCAAGTCTCGCCGTCACTAGGACATGACGTGAGGGAACTTTTTTTCCCCTCTCAATATGTAATCCACCTTATACCCAACTCGCTTCAACACCTTTACACTTTCCATTAGATAATCTGGGGCGATGGGTCTATGGCCGGACGACTCCTCGGACGACTACCAGCCAAGTCTACCAGGGTCGGAAGGCTACGGGGATGAAGACGACCATGTTCTCTCCCCGCTGAAGCTCAACCTTGCTTTGCACTCAACCCGCTCGGATAATGCCGGGTCAGACGGACACGGCTATAGTGATTCGGGAAGCCTTGGGGACGACGGTGAGCGGCCCGCGGGAAAGAGGAGAAAGAGGCGCCTGCCGCCTGACTTCGGCCTTCCGCAGGGTCGTCTACCCTTCAAGCGTGTTCCGGGACTCTTCAACCAAGAGTACATCAGCTTGTTAAACGACGATATCGACGATATAAAAGAACAAGTCATTGCCGAGGGCGGACAAACATGGACAGAGCCGAGCCAGGTGTTGCCGTTGCCGCTGCCGACTAGCCAGATAGGCATGGTGGTCTGGACAGGCGCAGAGAAGCGCCTCTTCTTCGACGCCCTGGGAAGACTAGGAAAGGACAGCCTGCCCGGGATATCATCACGTATAGGGACGAAGAGCATCGTGGAGGTAGCACAGTACATCCGGCTCCTGGAGCAGACAAGAAGGGAAAAGCGCATCAGAACCCGGGACGCCGTCATCCCGGCCGAGATACCCGCGGCGGCCGAGATCAGCCCGCAGTGCTGCCTCGCCCTCGAGGCCGCGGCGGACGAGCTCTCCCTCCGCCAGCAGCGCTACGAGGAGAAGCGGGAGCAGCAGAGGTGGGAAGACTTCCCCTGGAACATCACGCGGGAGGCGGCATCCAAGATGGAAGAGGAGCCGGGGCAGCGGCGGGAACCGTTTGCGGACCTCTTCCGCCTTCCAGCGTGGCTGAAGTTGTCCGACAGGGTATTTATGAACGCATCATTCGCGGAGAATAACTGGCGCTCCGTCGACGAGGAGCCGCCCTCGATCAGGAGCACGGCCCTCCAGGACTTTCACAACCTGACCGTTTCGATCACGCGGCGGATCGTCAGCGCGGCGCTGTTCTGCGCTGCTTCAAGGATCGGGGCGAAGGCAGTGGGAGATGGGAGGACGAGGAACCTGGTTAAGAGGGGGGATGTGTTGGCTGCGGTGGAGTCTCTGGGGTTGGCCCGCGATAGTAACGTGTTTTGGGCTAAGTGTGCGCGGAGACTAAAGCTGGATGTCTACGACGATGAGGACGACGAGCCAAACGAGGACGGCCGCCTGCCTATATTAGCCTTTGACGAGGTCGAGGCTGCGCTGGGCGTAGCTGGGCAGCCCCAGCCCTCGACTGAACCAGCCGACGGCGATAGCGAGTCGGAGGCTGACGAGCTGACGGAGGGAGAAGAGGACGCGGACGCCACCGATACCGAGACTGAGTTGGCACGGACGGAACTCGAAGAAGAGGAAGAAGCTCTAGAGAGGGAGCTCGAGGAGGAAATCGAGGAAGAAGAGGTGCGCGAGGAAGCGCGCGAGCTCATCAACTACACCGCCCTGGGGATGACCAACCGCTCAATCAACACGGTGAAGCACCGCATCGTGACCGAACGCAACCACGAGGCCTACGCGGACGCATGCGACGAGGTGGCGAGCGCCAAGGAGGAGCTGAGGCTCTGGGAGGTGCTCAGGCTCGAGCCCCCCGAGGAGCTGGCTAGGAAGGTGCGGGAAGTGGAGAGGGTGGGGAGGGAGAATATATCGACGGACGATTATCTGAAGCGTGGGGAATGGAGGGATGGGCTGCGATATTTGAGCAGTGGGAGACTATGCCTCGCGAGTGATGGTCAAGATTCGCGCGAGGTGTGTCTTGGATAGTATGTTATGATGGCGCTTTTCTTGGAATGATACCCGTTGGCGCAGATTAGACGGAGATATATATGTACTTGGAGCTTACATTTTGCATAAATTATATTGAACAAGGGGGTGTACTCCCTGACGGACTTACTCGCCCTGCTGCTGGCCCACTGGATCCCAGGTTCTAATGCGTAGAAACGCCCGTTCGTTCCATCCGCGAGTAGGGGTATAAATGATGTCTAGCTCGATGTTAACGTTCCCTCCCAAACCCACACTAACCGGGTCATCGCGCGCGACCTCTCCCCCTGCCCCTGCCCCTGCCCCTCCCACGTCCGCCTCTCCCCCCGCGGGTCGGTTTCGAGGGTGCCTCCTCGGCGCTCTCCCCTTCCTCGCTCGACCCACTCTCCTCTCCGCCCTCCTCCTCCGAGCTCGAGCTCTCCTCGGCCTCTTCCGACGTCTGCTTCGGGGCCGCCGACCTCCCGCCCCTTCCGCCCCTCCCCCTCCCTCTCCCCCGCCCCCTTGCAGTCGTCTTCGGGGCTTTGGGGGCCGGCGACTCCGCCTCCGTGACATCCTCCGAATCCCCCACCGTGCTCGATCTCTCCTTTAGTCTCTCGCTCCCCCTCTTACCCCTCCTTCTTGCCGGCTCGGGCTTGGGCTCGGGCTCGGGCGTCTCGTCCATTTCTTGATCTTCATCTTTCTCCATGTCCTCTTCTTCTTCCTCGCCCTCCTCCTCGTCTTCCTCGTCTTCTTCTTGCTCCCCCTCCTTCTCGTCTTCCTCTTCTTCCTCTTTGACTTCATCATCCCCTTCGTCATCCCCGTCCGCACTCGACGCCTCCGCCGACGAAGCCCGCACACGCTCCTCTATAAGCTCGTGGAAGTTCCGGCCGAGGGAGAAGTCGAGGTACCTCTCCTGATCGTCCTCGAAGTTCTCGCGCTCGTCGATGACGTCGAGGTTGTAGTACACGCGCAGGCGCTCCCAGATGGCGGGTATGCGCGTGTGGGGGTACGTGTCCGGGTCGAAGCCGTGGTTCCGGAGGTGCTCGGATATGGCGATCATGCGGAAGTGCTTGTGCATGCCGGCGGGCTTCCACCGTATCACGCCCTTGAAGAGGGACGAGAGCTGGTCGTCCGTCCACATGTCGCTGTGGATGTCAACCGAGGGCGCCTTGGGGGCCGCGGACTTGGACGGCGTCGAGGATTCGGGGGTGTCGATGTCCATCGCATCGTCGCTCTTGGCAGTCGTGGGCGTTGGCGCGCCCTGGCCCGCGCTGGCTCTGGCCTTCTTCTTCGGCGGCATTGTGATATTAGGGGGATTGCGCGGTGGAGATCTGGGCACGGGTCCTTAGCAGGCCAATTGGCGGGAAATAGTGGTGCTGGGGAATGGAAAGAGGGCGTCGTGGATGGAGGGGCCGAAATTCACGATGGTTGTGGTGAAGCTATCTGGAGCTCAAACTGAGGGTGGCGACGGCGCGATGAGGCCAGCTGTGACCGGCTGGCGGGCGACATTTATCATATGCATAATATTTTAATGCAACCTGGGCGGGCAAGAGCGACGCGACGCGCCCACAAATATCGTCATGGCGGGTCCTCATTCGCAGATGCCTCAAGTGACTATCGCCTAGTTGCACCCCGCAGATGGCTTTAACACATGAACTGATATGGCTCATCAACTATGGCAATCAACCGCGATGATGCCGACGTATTCTCTGTACCCGATCTTTGGGGATCCTCAAGCTGGCAGAAGGCACATCCGGATCCAGAGGAGCCCTCCAGTTTCTTCTCCCTTGACGTGACAGGTATGAATGAATGAGCATGAGGAGACAAGCCGGATCTCTAGGAGTCTCTAACTGGGTGTCATAGAAATCGAGTCACGGTTGAAACTCAATTCTATACTCGCCGACCGTGACGGTTTCTTTCGACAGCTCACTCTCGAAACAAAGTCCGAACACGAGGCTGCGCTGAGTGATGAGCCAACCACAGAGCCCAGCTCGGACTCGGATATCCCGTTGTCGGACGACACAGACAGCATAATAGACCAGTGGATTCTAGATGAGCCTCACTGTAAGACCCCGGACTACAAGACTTGGGATACCTTCAACGTCCCGGACGCCCCTAGACCTGAAGCCCTCTGCATTACAGAAGCAGGCGCGACCGTTTACGACGCACTATTAAGCGAGGACGGGGACCCCCTAAACCTCAAGAACACCGACTATGTGGTTGTCGATGCGAAGGCGTACATGGCGGCGCTACTAGCGGTGACGGTTGGCCGTGAATCCGTCTTCTTCGGCCTCCACTCCCCCTCCAAGTCCTTCAAGCCCGTTTTACCCAAAATCAGAATATCGGGACACTCCGCCGACGTGCTGCGCGGCCTCCAGGACATGTCTATTAAGTGTGGCGGTATGTTTCGCAGACTGCGGCGGCTCGTCGAGTCGACATATGCGAGGCATGCCACGCCTGCCCGGGTCGCGCTCGCCAGTGCCCTCGATGCCGTTCTCAGCGTCATAGAGTCGAGTGTGGCGGTGCACTCCCGGAAGGCAAGGTCTCTGCTGCAGCTTCAGGCCGCCATCCGCGACATCTCGTCCATCCTATATCAGTTCGACAGGCTGGTGGACAATCTCCGGCCCAGCCTCTCGGATGAAGCGATCCTTCTCGTGGTCTTCCGGCACGCCATGTCGGCGGAGCACAAGGACGTGTTCGTGCGCGATTCTATGCGCGAGGTCCTGCAGCGGGTGTCCCGGCCCTGGCTCAACTTTATGGAGGAATGGCTCGGCGTTCGCCCTGAATCCGGGATTCCCCTCACCAAGAACAATGTTGGCCAGAGGCGGTGCTTCGTCAAGGTGGAGGCCGAGACGTACATTGATGACTTCGGCCAGGAAGTGGAGGATGTCGACTTCCGGCTGGACCGGGACTCCGTACCAGAATTCATACCCGACGATATTGCGCAGAAGCTCTTCGAGACTGGCCGCAGCCTGCGTTTCATCAGATCATGTCACCCAGATCATCCCTTGTCAGCGCAGGAGAGTGTAACCAGGAACAACCCGCCCCAGGCCGAATGGCTATACGACTGGGACTCTATCCTTGAACTAGAGCGCAGGGTCTCGGAATACCAGGCGAATCTGTCGGCGACGATATCACAGGCTAGAGCGGAGAACCGGACAGAAAGGGGCCCATCGTCAGCTTTGGGCGATGATCCCGCCAGCTACGAGCTGCAAATATTTGGTGCGGATACATCTCATATCGAGCTCCACATCATGTCGTCTATGAAGGAGCTGGCGCAGCCCCTACAGGAGCAGAACCAGCGGGACAAGCTCAAGGAGATCATCAGGGCCCGTCTATCTCGCGGCAGCGGTGTGTTTGGGGATAGCAGCTTGGAGTTTAGCCCACACCGGTCCCTACTGCCGGCTCTCTCCTTTGGGCCAATAGTCTCGGCGCATGGTCGCATTGTGAACCGGGAGAGCCTGCGCCTCCTCTTCACCGCGCATGACTTGCGAGGGCATATACAGCTTCAGCGGCAGTTCCACCTTTTCGGCAACGGAATGTTTGCTAGTCGCCTCTCACACGCCCTATTCGACCCGGACCTGGAAACTGCTGAGAGGCAGCAAGGCGTCGCCCGACGGGGAGGCGTAATGGGATTGCGACTGAGCGGTAGGGACAACTGGCCGCCCGCGAGCTCGGAGCTACGTCTTGCACTCATGGGGATTCTCGCCGAGAGCCACCTTCCGGGGTCGCCAGACGGGGTACGTGACCTCCCAGGGGACATGAGCTTCGGTGTCCGTGACATGGCGCCCGAGGATGTGGACAAGTGCATGGACCAGGATTCACTGGAGGCGCTCGATTTCCTACGGCTGACCTACAAGCCTCCCGCGGCGCTGGCATCCATAATGACGCCAGTCACGCTGATACAATACGACCGCATCTTCAAGCTGATGCTCAGGGTGCTCCGGCTGCTCTACGTGACCAACCGACTCTTCCAGGCCATCAACTCTCGAGCGTGCAGGTGGTATACGCTCAGTAACCCAGCCGTCCGCTTCTGCTTCGAGGCGCGGCACCTAGTCCACGCCGTTAGCAGCTACTTCGTCGACGTGGGTATCTCGATGACGTGGGAGGGGTTCGAGAGCTGGCTGGACAAGGTCCAGGGCGAAGTCACGGGTGATGGTGACAACGACCCCCTGGGGGAGCTCCCGGGCGGGACGTGTAGCCCCGAGCGGCTGCGGGCGAGCCACTCGCTCGTGCTCGACCACATCATGCACGCGCTGCTGCTGAGGAAGAGGCAGCAGCCGGTGCTGAAGCTGCTGGAGGAGATCTTTGGGTGCATCCTGCAGTTCGCCAAGCGGATTAGGGAGTACGACGCGGCGGAGGCGGGTGGCTCCTCGGGCTCAGGGCCGGAGGTGGTCGATCTTTACGGGACGTTTAAGAAGAAGGTGGGGGTGTTTATCACGGTCTGCAGGGGGCTTAACGAGAAGGGGGACATGGGGTTGAGGAAGGGGGCCAAGGAGGGGACCGAAGAGGTCTTGGGAAGACAGGCGGAGGGAAATAGCATTGGGTATTTGCTGACTAGGTTGGACATGTTTGACTATTATGAGGTTGGACCGGGGTATTAGTAGCCAGACCGGTGTGGACACCGGGCCACCTTAGCTAGCCATCAATTGATACCGGTAGGGTCTCACAACGGGCCGGGACACAACGAGCCAGGGACAACCAGATCCACTCTCCTCCTACAGTTCCCTCGTCCTCCGATAGAGTGCCACTTCTTCCCTCCTGGCTTCCCAGTCCTCATCCTTCGAGCCGAGGGGCATACAGACGGGTCACATAGACTTGGTAGTTAGAATAGCCGGAGGCCTGCCAGCGCCAAGTTTGTTAGTCATGGGACCTGGCCGATCCCGCTTGATGTTTTTGTTTGGGTGGCGAGAAGCAAGCTCCCACGATGCTACGATACCCTAACACTCGGGACCAATCAGAGGCGAGATTTGGACCTGTCCGCCCCTGACGAGAACACTAAGAGCAGTACGCCTTGACTGACTGCAGCTATGCCTAATTGCCCGTGCTCGTACTTGTACACCGCTGATTATGGTGCTGAGTATTAGCTGACCGCTTGACGAGAAGAAGACAAGCACTGCCCGGCTTCTAAAACCCGATCGTTCATTGTAGTCATTTCGTATCTCGCCTTCTATCTCTCCTCATGTTCGTTCCCCGCGCGATCTACCGGTGTGTCTCCACTGTCCTGCTACTCACCGACCCCGTGGTCCAAAACCGATCTAAGCTGCTTTTGTATTCGAGATAACATTGTAGTACGTAGTAGGCCAAGGACAAATCAAGCCGAGAGCCGGCAATGAATACAATGGACACATCGTATGAGCACGAGGTACGAGTAGTCTGGGAATACAAGTATTACCAGTAAATAATAATATGTTACGTTTCCCAACAGCTAAACGGAGGGAAGGAGGTACCCTCGAGGCCCCCGATTTTTCCGGCTCTGAGCGGTGCTGGCTGACGTACGTCACGGGACCCTTTGGCACGAGCGCGCAAGCTAAGCCGTCAAAACGTCATAATAGCTGACCTGAGTCTTGGTCTTGCGCCGATGTTCGTGAGTTCGAACAAAACCCGACCCCAAACTTCGGTAGCGCCGGTCTTGCAATTGAGTTTGGGGCCGCTTGGCCGAGGCCGTGGTCGGACGAGGCGAGAAAAAACGAAGACGCTATTTACCTACCCGCTAAACCCATATTTTTTTTCCCTTTAAAAAAACTTTAGTACGAACTACTAATACTACGCAATGTACTTACTCGCCCACTCTTGTACTCCATAATAACCACCTGGTACGCCGTCATTGCCGTTCCCTCCTCCGGCTGGCTCACTCGTGGACCACACTCCTCGTTCAGGGATAAACACCAAAACGCAACATCACACCAACAACCCTGACTAAGATAGTTTATCATTCCACTTCCCCATATCCCCCATATCCCATAGCTGATATCCGATATCCCAAATCTCTGATAAAAAAAAAAAAAACGCACGCTAGAATCTAATGCCCCGCGCTGGATGCTCCCTATCCGTCGTCCCTCGCATTAGTTCCTAGTACCGTCCCGCCTCGACATCACATCACATCACAACACATCCTTTCTATTTTGCCACGCGGGTCACACATCATCATGGACCACTCAGGACCCTCTCCGGAGGAGGTCCCAGTCCCCGGGAATACTGGCGATGTCGAATCCCCTGCCGGTCTTGCTGCCCGATCCCGTCTGGGCGAAGAGACGCCCACCCAGCCCCGGCCCCAGTCGTCCCTGGACCCCCGGCCACTCCCGTCCCCGTCCACGTCTGGTGGTGGCAACACGGCCGAGCTACTCGCACTCCCACACGAGGAGCTAGGGAGTGGTTCTACCCCTAGCTCGGACCAGGCGAGCCCACCTCAGCAGTCATCTTCTTCGCCTCACCCCTCGACCAAGGCACACCCATTCACCACAGCCCTCCTTCACGACACGATACCGGAATCCCCCCTGACTGAGGACGCCGGCCACCCGTACTCCGATCACGACCCTCACTCGTCGCAGGTGGATGTCTCCGAGACCCCTCGAATGCTCCCTAACGTCAGCCAGGACCCTACCGACTTCTCTCGCCTCCCGGACTCCGCTCCAGACATGGACAAGCGCCTCTCCACATCCTCCTTCGCATCCTTCGCATCAGGCAGAGGATTCCTCCCCAGCTCCGCCGGGTCGGCGAACGGCTCGGACGCGGGCGTCGGCGTCGGCGCCGTGCTTCCCCGCTCAAAACCCACGCCCAAGCCGTCCCTGAAGTCCATTCAATCCGAGGCCAGCGGCTACACCCCGCCCGTCACCGCCTCCTCCTCCACGGTCTCCCTCCACGCCAACGCCCAGAATGCCCAGCCAGGCGGCGCCCAGTCCAGCTCCTCCGAGGTGAGGAGGAGCGCGGCCAGCAAGCAGGAGCTCCAACGGGCGCAGCCGCACCGGTCTCGCAGCCGTGCCCAGCGCCGCGTCAGCGGGAGCCACGCGACCGTCAGTCACAGCCCCGCCAGCGACCGAGTTCCGAGTCAGAAGGGAAAGGACGAGGGTCAGTATATGCCCGTTTCCAGCCTCCCCTTCATTCTATGCCCCGTAGTGGTAGATCGTCTCCTAACGCCCCCCGACAGTGAAGCCTGCGCCGTATGGTGTCATCGGCGTGTGTGCCCTTGACTCGAAGGCGAGGAGCAAGCCCAGCAGAAACATTCTCAGTCGCCTGGTTGAGAATGGCGAGTTTGACATTGTTGTGTTCGGGGACAAGGTCATCCTAGATGAGGGTAAGTAGAATCCCCCGGGCCCTTCCTCCTTCTGTTCTCCCGCCCCTTCTCTCTCTCTCTCTGTCTCTCAAAATATGATCAAGTATGAAAATTTCTGGGCTGACCTGTAAATGTTTGCAGAGGTTGAGAATTGGCCAATATGGTAAGTGCATTGATTGCTTAATACCCCCCCTGTCCATCCTCGGTGAGAGGAAACGGCAAGGTGGCGAAGGGTGTTCCAGCTGCCTAATCTGAGACCTCAAAACTTTCTAACGTCTTACACAGCGACTACCTCATCTCCTTCTACTCGGACGGCTTTCCCCTTGACAAGGCCATTGCGTACGTAAAGGCCAGGCGGCCGTTCTGCGTCAACGATGTTCCCATGCAAACTATTCTCTGGGACAGGCGCCTGTGTCTTCAATTGCTAGACAAGATCGGCGTCCCTACCCCACCTCGCATCCTCGTAAATCGCGATGGCGGACCCGCCGTTCTAACCCCCGAGGTCGCCAAGCATGTCCGGGACATATCGGGTATCTCTCTGGAGCCCGTGAGACCTGCTACTGTTCCGTGCACCGAGAAGGTGGAGCTCATCGAGGGCGGAGACGTCCTCGCCGTAGACGGCAAGTTTTTGAGGAAGCCTTTCGTGGAGAAGCCCACGAGCGGCGAGGACCACAACATCGTCATCTACTTCCCCAAGTCCGCCGGCGGCGGCGCGAGGAAGCTGTTCCGCAAGATTGGCAACAAGAGCTCGGAATTCGTCGCGGACCTCAATGTACCACGGGCGATCACCCAGCCGGGCGACAGCTTCGTCTACGAAAAGTTTATGCCCAACGACAACGCCGAGGATGTCAAGGCCTACACTGTCGGGCCGTCTTACTGCCATGCCGAGACGAGGAAGTCGCCCGTCGTCGACGGCGTCGTGAGGAGGAACACCCACGGCAAGGAGATTCGCTACGTCACTCCTCTGAACCCCGCCGAGAGGGAAATCGCCAGTAAGATATCGCTGGCCTTTGGTCAGCGGGTCTGTGGGTTCGACTTGCTTCGTGCCGGGGGGAAGAGCTATGTCATCGACGTCAACGGGTGGAGTTTCGTCAAGGACAATGATGACTATTATAACCGTTCCGCCAGCATATTGAGGGAGATATTCTTCAAGGAGCGACTCCGCCGGATTCACGCGGCACATCCGACCCCGTCGCCTACGCCCTCCGATGTCTTGGATCCTTCTCCCCGCACGTCTACGTATACCAAGGATAAGGATCACGCGAGGCCGATTGGGAGCGCCGGCACCGCCTCAGGAAGTAAGAAGAGCCTGGACATCCGAGGCACTGAGCCAGGCCCCTCCAATGTCCCCTCACAGAAGTCGGAGTTGGGCTCCGCCCGGATGGGCCAGTCCTCGGCCGCTTCCTCTGCCTGCCATTCCCAAGAATCCGGGGCTATCGGTACTGTTTCGGCGGCGCCGTCTATCATGTCTACCACCACCTCCGTTCTCGCCGAGGTAGAGGCGGCTCACGAAGAGCAGCATCAGGCCCCACCACCCCCGAAGCACTCTTGGAAGCTCAAGGGTATCGTCTCCGTCATTCGCCACGCCGACCGAACGCCGAAGCAGAAGTACAAGTTTACGTTCCACACCGATCCGTTCATCCAACTGCTCAAGGGCCACCAGGAAGAGGTCCTTCTCATCGGCGAACCCGCATTAGCCAGCGTGAAAAACGCCGTTGATATCGCCGAGGCGCAGGGCTTAGAGGATGCCTCGAAGCTGAAGGCTCTTCGCCTGATTTTAGCAAAGAAGAGCGGACTTGCCGGGACCAAAGTGCAAATCAAGCCCATGTTCCGGAGGCAAGCCTCGGAAGAGACCCCGGCGCACGGGGATAACCCGGCCATTCAAGAGGACGAATTGACCGAGGACCACCCCTCGGATGCGGGGGTTGACTCGGAAGGGCGACCCAGGCATAGCTCGAAGCGCCAGGACTCGCTGTCCGGCGTTACGATGTCGAGGATCACGGCCGCCGAGCACAGCCTCGTTCTGGACAAGCTGCAGCTCATTGTCAAGTGGGGCGGCGAGCCAACTCACGCGGCGCGGTACCAGTCGCAGGAGCTAGGCGAGAACATGCGAAACGACTTCAAGCTGCTCAACAGGGAGATCCTCGACGACGTACACGTCTTCAGTAGCTCTGAGAGGCGAGTGACTACGAGCGCGCAGATATGGGCGTCGTCCTTCCTCAAGAAGAAGGACCTGTCCGAAGACTTCGTCACGGTCAGGAAGCACCTCTTGGACGACTCGAACGCGGCAAAGGACGTGATGGACAAGGTGAAGAAGAAGCTGAAGGGACTCCTGAGGGAGGGCAACGAGCGTCCGTCGCAGTTCGCCTGGCCGGATAAGACGCCCGAGCCGTCGGAGGTGCAGAAGCGGGTCGTCCAGCTGATGAAGTTCCTCCGCAAGACGATACAGTACAATTATAGGAGACTCGAAAGCGGCTCCATCCAGGAGGAGTTGGCGGCGCTCTCCATCTCGAACCCTTCGTCGGACAAGGTGAGCGCGGACACGTCCGGGCCGTCCGTCTCTTCCTCCTCTGCCAGCCCCCCCGCCCCGCCGATGAACAACATCCAGCCGCGCTGGTGCTGCGGGGAAGACGCCGTCCTCTTCAAGGAGAGGTGGGAGAAGTTGTTTGCGGAGTTCTGCGACGGGGAGAAGGTGGATCCGAGCAAGATCTCGGAGCTCTACGATACCATGAAATTCGATGCCCTACACAATCGGCAGTTCCTGGAATGGGTCTTTACGCCTTCCAGGAAGCTACTCGAGGAGGAATACGGGGTCGCAAAAGAAGGAACTTGGGACCTCGACGAGAGCGGCAAGGCTTCGGAGGAAGTCTCGCGGCGCGAGAAGAATGCGCCTTTCGCGGGCGGTGCCGAACACCACTCTTCCAGGAAGCACCACAGTCTCCGGAACGGGCAGGGGGCAGGCGCCGAGGGGACGGAAGGACAGGAGACCGGAGGGAAGTCGGTTAGGAGAATCTTCCGCCGGAGGTCCTTCCTCAACGGGTCTCGACAAAGCAACGGCGATCCAGAGCAGTACTTCCGCCTCTACAAGAGCAACCCGCTGGTAAAGGAGCAGAAGGTGGACGCTCGACTCGAGCCCCTCCGCCAGCTCTACCACCTCGCCAAGATTCTCTTCGACTTCATCTGCCCCCAAGAGTACGGGATCTCGAACGAGGAGAAGCTCGAAATCGGCCTCCTGACCTCGCTACCGCTGCTCAAGGAAGTCGCGCAGAACCTCGAGGAGATGCAGGCCTCCGAGGACGCCAAGTCCTTCTTCTACTTTACCAAGGAGTCGCACATCTACACGCTTCTAAACTGCATTTTCGAGGGAGGCATCCAGACGAAGATCAGCCGGAGCATGATTCCCGAGCTCGACTACCTCTCCCAGATCTGCTTCGAGCTGTACGAGTCCGAAACGAAGGGTGGCGACTCGGCGGAGTCGGACGAGGACGGTGAGCCGAAGTTTGCGTATTCCATCCGCATCACGATCAGCCCTGGGTGCCATGTGCCGGATCCCCTGGACGTGCAGCTCGACAGCCGGCATTGCATCAGCTGCGCGCCGAGACGTAGTCTTACCGCCCACGTGGATTGGTGGAAGGTGATCAAGACGCTTCGGGCCAAGTTCAACCAGTAAGTATCCCTGTTCCCTCTTTCTGCGGTCATTGGCCCTCGCCAAGTTCTACACACCCACTCGGTGAGCGGGATGGTGTCAGAGGTATGAAAAGCGGGAAGCTGACGGGCGGTGTCTCCTCAATCTAGGGTCAAGCTCCCAAAGACCTTCGTCGCCGTGAACCTATCGGACGCTTTCATGTTCGAGGATCATGAGCACACCACGGACAACGAGTCAGATGCCGTGGTAACGACCACTACCGAGGAGGCGGCCACCGCTGCCGAATCAAGCAATCGTGACGCCGACAAGCCGCCGAAGGAACAAGACGGCCCGTTGACCGAGGACCAGGGACAGGCTCCCGGCAATGCCGCCCCGCAAGTGTAGGAAAACCAACTATTATTCACGCGAGAGACGAGGGCAGTGGAGCACGTACCACTTATTGTTACTAGCGGACGACCGACACGCCCCCCTCGGTAATGCCGAAAACCGTTCGCTTCTAGCTTCTGGGCGAATATTACGGGTTCCTATAATAATTTGCACAAGGCCTGTCAATACCGGTGATGTTTTTTTTTTCCGCAGCGGAGGGGGAGAGGGGAAGAGGGAGCTGGCAAAAGATGTATACCCTTGCCGCCAAGAGCAACTCGCCTCCGGCGGATTGTTCCCGGCACCTCCTCGGACCCTCCTCAAGCGAAACATTATTACTAGGTTTTGTTCTTGCTTCACTCTGTCTCTCTCACCGGTCTCCTTTCGTCCCGGCCTGTTTTATGCCTGTGGGGTATCTTATTACACGCGTTTAAACCACGGCCCCCGGCGTCGAGGTAGATGGTGAGAGGTTTACGCAATGAGATGAGGACACTAATGGTGAGCCAAAAAAAATGGAGGGAAGGAACAAAACAGACAACAAGATGAAACATTTTTATTGTTATTATATCCTGCCAATGGAGGAATAGAAATAGACCGGGGGGGTTGGTAAGGGTGTGTCATTCAGGAAACTTGGGGGCGAAGAACGGGAGTTGGAGAGGAGAAACAGTGCCCGTGTTCGCAGGCCGTTTGGCCCCCTTCCCGCTGACTCTGCCGACTAGATCGACAGGGACGGGGGCGAGCGGGCCCCGGGAGGTGAGGGAAGCGGAGTTACTCATAGAATAGACGGCTGGGTTAATCTAGAGCTCGGGAGGGATGGGGCGTGGATAAAGGAACGAGAGATAGGGGCGGGAGGGTAAAGAAGGGGACAAATCTCCAGCGCTGGTTAAGCTGATAATATTTCCTGCTGCCAAGATTGCCGTGTATCAGCCAGCGGACGGAAGGAGAAGGGAGAAATGGTGTTAGAGCAAGGTGGGAAGAACTTATCAGAAGCGTAAATAGACCTTAGGAATAATACATTCGTTCCTGCCTTCCACGCGCGCCCGGGAGCGGCCTGCACTTCGAGTCTCAAGAACGACCTCTCCCAAGACTTCCCCACTCTACTCCTGCTGTGGGGTCATCGTAGATGGGGATCAATCAACAGCAGCCCCGCCGCTTTGCCTTTCGCTATTTGGTAATAATTTTGGGCCCTCCCGAGTTTCGATACCGCTGGGTCGGTCCGACCGTGCCTAGGGTGAGCGAGTCTGGGGGGTGGAGGGGTATGGTATGGGGGCCATAACAACGGGTTGAGCAGATTTGCTGGACAGTTGGGGGCAGGAAAGTGGAGCTGTTCGTTCTCCTACGGGTACGAAACTGTGATCGTAGTGAGTGTCTCTGCGCCGGAGAGTGGAATGAGTAACAAGGGGGGGAAACAAAGCGGAATGACGGAGTAACCGAACTCTCCGAAGATGCCTTCAACCGGTGAGTGAGTGCATGCCAGAAGCCTCTAATTTGGCGAGTGTACGGGCGTCAGGAACGCGCTAAAGAGCTGGATCTAGTTAGTTCGTGATGACGGCAATCGTTTCCTTCGTTCAAATGCTCCCCTCCTCCTTGGGGTCACTTCCCTGTCCACCGGTTGCTGTAAATGGTCAAGATGTGGAGTCGGCAGGAGTCAATACGAAACCTCGTGGTGTCCCGTGCCCCGTCGCAGTTTACTTCGAAGTGGATAATACTCATTGAAAAAAAAAAAATTTCATTCGACGCCAGGAATGGACATTCTTGTTCGAGAACAGGGCTGAATTCCCGACCGGCTGGTGTGACCGGCCCCGCGTGGCCCCCAAGGATGCGGGATGCGAAGCACTCGAACCCTCCTCCCCCGTTTCCAGAAGGCTGGTAAAAAATTATTAGCGTGTGCATGTTCCCGCTCGGTCGTGGACCATGCAGGCATGGGCAATCCCTGCGGAGTTCTTTCTGCTTTCGGGTTCTCCTGCGGGCGCGCATTTGTTGTAAATCACCGGATATCTCTCCAAGCGAGCTGGATCGTCAACTAACATCAGCCATCCTTTCGAGAGGCCACATTACCCAAAATAGGCTTGAAACTTGCGCAGTGGCTCGTCTTGACAGGAGATGCAAAGTATTACGAATACTCCCGCAATACGAGTACCCCGTGCCCGAGCCCGAGCTCGCGCCTGGGACAGACAGGGCCATCCTTGTTTCTGTATCCCCTGGAAGATTGACCTGCCGATGTACCACCCGATGGGTAACACCCGACAAGTCGTTCCCATAGTCGAAATTAGCAATGGGGCATGTCTACTTGTACTGCTCGCACTAGTACAGAGCTTAGGGACCCACAGCAGCGGTGTCGCAACCCCTGGCTTCTTGCCCCTCAGGACGAACGAAATGTCTCATGGGACGACGCACCACAGATCTGCGGCTCCACGCTCAACCACGGGCCATGCTTGCCCTATATCCGTACTCTGGACATCTCCTGTGCTGCTGGGTGGTACTCACCGCCTCCTTGAAGATTGCCTTAGCCGTAGGAGACCTGTCTGAGTGCGTCGTCCGTCCATCCGTGTATGGACCATGAGCCGTCGATTATAACGCGAGGATAGGCGATGCTCTAAGTAAAGCACGCAGCCGAAGACCGCGGCCCGCCGGATCGAACGTGGCCCGGCGGGGGAAAGGGTACCGGCGGCCGAACACTCACTCCCTCATCCCCACAAGGTGTCTCCGGGCGAGGAGCGACGTGATTCTGCCTCAGGAGACGCCCCCCCCTCTTCTTCAAGGCGGGTTGCTAAGTCCCAGGAGAAGAATAGTGGCAACAATGGGGCCTCCTTGACTCGCACAAGTTAGTGTTAGCGAAGAGCACACAGCAAACCAGCTTCCCCCTCCCGACTCGTAGGTACCAGTTACCTCGACACATCCCAGTGGTCCCGAAAACGGTTGGTTTAGCAAATATTTGATTTCGCCTCCCTGATCGTAGGAAGCGAGTGTCGTGGAACTTGAAAACTGCCAGTTAACTAGTAAATTAAATGATACCTCCGTGGGCGAGTCTCAGCGATTGGAACGGCGGAAGAAGTTACGAATATATGTTTGTTGAGCTCCAGTTAGGGAAAGATACATAGAGAGAGTCGTGCCTTCCAAAGTGTAGTGCTCATGGCGGTGACCATAAACGTGTGATCTCGGTCTTAACGTCAACGTGAGGAAGGTGCTAACCACATCGCTATTCGCGACCTTCAGATGGAAGGAATCACCAGGCGGCTTCCTGCAGCTTACAGGCCCACCCACTTGGCTCACATACACATGGGCATCTTGACAACATCGATATTAGGGCCGCAAATGAGCAATTCGTTTCAATACCGCGGCGAGGTGGAAAGTGGAAACCCGTCAGGCTCTCGAATTCCCCTGTTCGCCGGGGGGGTTCGTTCGGCTCGACTCGACGGAGGTTCAACCAGGCATGGCCATGATCCACGCTCTCAGGAGTACATTGGAGATACACTGTTCGTTCCTGCCCTTATTTTCTGAGCCAAAACTCTATTATCCATAGCGCCACACTTCCAACCATCTTGGCGGCTTCCTTGAGGGGTGGGAGCTTCCGAATCTCTCTTCAAAACCCGCTGATAAGCACATGCCAAGTCGCATACTCATACGAGTACGTCGTACAAGGAAGGCTCGATACGAGCGTGTGGAGAGTAGGAGAAAGTCTTGAATCATGTAAAAAGTATTATGATGTTAGGGAGGGGAGTGGAGCAGAAGGTATCATCGTCCGACTCGATACGGGATAGTATGGGTAGGGTGTGCCTGAGCGCGGCGGCGTGCTAATAGCTACGAGTTGGTTTGAGCTTGAGAAAGTCGTGGGACTTTTTTTAGTGTGCTTGTCAGATCCTCACCTCCCCCTCCCGCCATCTGTTGCATCAAATTATTTCTTCTTTTTTCTCCACACCACCCCACCAAGAGTCAATTGCCGTGCCGGGAAAGGATGCTCATTGATCAGCCAAGTTGGGGGCAGAAACTTGCCTGAATCGAACGGGTATCAGGGCTGCCGGGAACTAGGCAAATCCTTGACAGGGAGCATGCCCGTGGGCGGATCTTGGCTTGCCCGGTGCCCGGTGTGTATCAACACCACTCGCGCGGACGGGGTTAGATGCGATGATATTATCGATGCTTCACTAGTGAGGTCATGATCAGCGCGTACCAACGGGCTACTTTGTAACTACATGTTGCTTGTGCCGATGAACGGTGTGCATATGACCCTCTCGCACAATGGAGCGAGGATATGGATGTGGTAGTGTCGGTGAACAGTGTAAGTGGTAGGTAGACTCAGAAGTGGGATCGGATATCTACGGGCCAAGATCGCCCAAAGTCCAGACCCCCCAGAGTCCAGACACCCCAATGTCCTGCGTATAGGCTGTTGTCCTGCGGTTGCGGTTCACTCCATCATTCAACTGTCTGATAGCGTCCCACATGGAGGGTAGGGTGGTGTTCGTAGGGTGGTGTGCCAGTCAGTAGGATGACGAACTCGTAGATCTTGCGGGATCTCCTATCGCCTCGCCACGCCGTCACATTTTAGATGGATACTCCCATTATCAGGATTCGCTCTACTTGTATCTTAAGCTTCCTACATCTACTCCGTGTCGTGTCAGTTGATATGTTGATATGCATGGCAAGTCTCACCGTCTAGACCATTAATATGGGCCCGCCTCCACCGGTGAACACATCCCCCCCCCCTTCTCCCTTCCTAGCCCGCCCTTGGGATCCCAGGAAAGAGGGCTAGGAGTAGGCGGCTGGATGGTAGAGCCGGAGGATAGCATAGTTTTGTCTTGACCCCATGCCCCTAGCTCCTGGTACTCCACGGATTGCCGGTTACGGGTTTATCATACTCAGCTCTCCGCTATTTTTTTTTTAACATTCTTCTGACCAGATATCCACAAGAGGAAGAGGCATGATAAAAATTGGGAAGGAACAGCACCCATAGGAAAGAGAAAAACAAACGAAATGAAACAAGAGTCATGGACTTATTTTCCAGGTTCGACGGTTCCTCAGTGGCGGCGGGTAAGATTCCGTACCATGGGACGAAGATCCGAGGTGAAGCATCGCCGGGAGGGGGGGAAGGTGGGTCCGGATCCCGTCATGCTCCCATCCGGTATTGGCTATTAAGTCCTTGTATTAAGCCAGTTATACCTTAATTACCTGACGGGTCGTGGAACCTTCGTCCGGGTCTCTCTGCCCTAGCCTAGTCGCGCGAGCGAGCGGCAGGGAGACTAATTATGAAGACAGAGTGACTATTATTACTCGTATTACCATTACCACCGGCGAGGTACTTCGGCCGATCCAACAGTGGCGACGGCTTGGCACATGCGTGAACGAGTGCACAAGTCCACGGATATAACTCCGAGCGTTATAATACAGGTCCAGTCCAGTCCAGGGCAAGGTGGAGGAGTTCTTCCGCCGCTTAACACCAGGCTAATATTATATAAGTACGAGAAGCTGCAACCGTCCAAATCAGGACACCGCCCACTTCGACGGCCGCAGGGTGCATCCCCAATGGAGCCGCAGCGACGACGAAAGAGGAAGCTAGAGGTTGCGGGACAACAGCGGGGCTTCCTCAAATGACGGGTATGATAGGCCCGGCCAAGAAAAAAATGATCGGACGGGTTACATGATGGCCTCACAACCGACCCCTTGTCTATGCACGAGATGACCCCCGTTCTTTCCTCTTTCTCTCTCTCTCTCTTTTTCCCTGCCCTGCCGCCGGAGCCAGCCACATGAACCATCGGACGAGATCCGCTGGATGGGATGAAATTCAAACCCCTGCAACGTGATGATCCTTTATGGCCATCCCTGCATTAGCCTAGGCCCTCGGCCCCAATCTACGGGGCAGGTACAGCGTTTCAAGCAGAACCCTGTACGCATACCCTCCTCTCGAAGCTCACTTGTACATTCTAGTCTTATTATCTTATTATACAAGCACCTCGATATTCATCGGTGTAAACAACAGTAGTATGGGCAATACGTGTTTTGGAGCATGGGTGTGGCCGGATGGGCGGGAGTAAAAGACACATCACTCGAACAAGCAACGGCCTTTCCCGCCTAGCCCGTCCACACTGGTGGGTTTTGTAGGTTTTGTGGGTTTTTTCGTGACCCGTGGTGTAAGTGGCACTATCGAGTGGCTACCGAGGCGCAAACGAAATTGGAGAAAAAAATAGAGAGAGAGAGAGAGAACAGATCCCCATTCATGCGGCCGTGTAGATCCGGGTATGGACCGGTTCCCGTGTTGGATGAGAGCTTCTCCGACTTACGAGTACAAACATCGCCTTTAGGAGAAGCAGAAGGAAAGGGAAAAAAGAAAACACTTGGCGGATAGAAGCAAGCACTAGACAGGCTATTACGAGTACGGCGGGGAAGACAAGCCGGGAGTAGCAGCCGTTAGTCGGATATTGCTCGTTTGCGCGCCAGTATGAACGCCAGGACGAGGACTACTCGTACTCGTACTAGTAATAATACGATAATGTCCCGAACGACCCTCTGTATCTGTATGGTTATAACACGTCGTGGGGATGACGCTTGGCTGGGCTTCCAGAACAAATTTGGCATAATGGGCCCCGCCATGGAAGGGGAAGGAAGGTCTTCTTAGTCTTAGTGTCTAGGTCTCCCCTGGTCGCGATCCACTTGCCATGCGCGTACCCCGAATTTGGTCGTAGTACGTCCGTCTTGCGAGTACTTGCAATTACGAGTGCCCGTAGCAATGGAAGTCGGGACCCAGAAGCCGCACTAGTCTGTGCACATCTTGCCAAATGAGTATACTCGTACTTAGACGAGGTGAACGGTTGTTTCACGCATGGTCGATAATTGTATCTCTGACAAGGGACCCACAGGAGCATTTGTGAAATCCGGTACTTCTAGTACCTGGTAAAATCCACGACATACTTCGTACTCCCTCGCTCCACACTTGTACACTCCTACCTAGCATTACGAGTACTCCATGTAATCAGATCCATCAGCATTTAGCTCCGTTGGCCCCGTTGCAACGGAAGTTACAAGGCCGCCGGAACTTCTCCGCCATACTTCTAAGCAAGTTCAGGAATTTCGTCATCTCCACTGTTCTCCCCCTGTCATAGCATTGGAACTTGAACTCCGCTTCCCTACTCGGAGGATCTAGCCGGGCAGAGTTGTTTGTCAGAGCCAATGCCAATGCCAATGGTACATGGCAACCCCGTCGTCCCTCCTCCATGTTCACGATTATTACGAGTTAAGGGTGAAGGAGATATGAATACCTGTACATGGACCCATCGCTTCATACCAGAACCAGAACCAGAACAACAGAACCGGAAATCCACGCCCGCCGTGGCGCCACATGTGGACACGGCCTACCTTGGACTTAGGGGTCATATCCCATAACTCCTCGTCGGCTTTACTATACTATCTGAAGGACTGGATACCATCCCGTGTTTCCGGTGTCCGGCTTCCACGCCCTCCTACCCGTGGATGGATCTCCCTACTCCCCACCTTGCACCTTGATACCCCCTCCTCCCCTGTCTTCCCCTTCCCGCCCGCGCGCCCCTCCGTCACCGATCCTCGGTCCACAAACCAGAGCCGAACCTGTATGGACTAAACTGACGGCATATATGCCAGTGGAGATCCCATACTCGGGCGACTACGTACACACTCCTCGTGCAAACAACACCGCGCGCCCGCCCTCTCCGCCCTCCCTGTCCATACCTTGTCTCGGGCCGTTCCAAGCTCCGCCCAACAGCCGATTGCACCCCCATCCCGGACCCATCACAGCCTTGATACGGGCTCACTCCCCATACTCGCACTTGGATGCGTGGAGCACACTCCTTACGTCACCCGCTCATATCCTCAACTCACGCACGCACACGCCACACCACACCACACTCCAGATACCACACACCACACGGCATACCGACTTTTCTTCGTTTGATAAAGATCTATAAGTTCCTCGCCGGCCTCACCTCAACGATCACACTTGCTCCCTCCAACCCAGCTCTCCTTCCTCCTCTTCTTCTTCTACTCACTAGCATCTGCTTCAACTCGTCACCACCCACCAAAAAAAATTACAGACGGCTCCGTCTACATCAATCTTTACTCAACGTTCAACCACAAATATCTACGTCTCTTCCACCCTACTTAAGCCCACCACATTCACAGACGATACGTGATCGCACTTGCTGCCAGGCGATTGCCAATCACGCCAGACTTTGCAACATCAACTCAAGCCAGGTCCTCTGACGGAATTCTCGCCACCTCCAGCATCATCGGTCAAGCCCCTCGCTCCTTCCTACCTATCACCCAGTAACTCACCAATCAGTTTCGGGTTGCAACTTCCGTTTACTGTCGCACTCGGCCGGTACCTCTAAGCGACATCTAGCCCTGTGGACTCCGTACCCGCGGGACGCCCTTGCTTTTTTTTATTCCTTCTACCTTCTGCCCCTGGACACCTGTCGGTCTAGCCAGACAAATCGGGAGCAAGGAGCAAGAAACGACATCTTCCGGGCTGGCCCTCACCTTCTCTTGCCTATTATTCAGACGTCTCCGAACACAACGACTACGGCCGGGAGTCTTACCTCGGCGTGTCACTCTGGACAGGAGCATAAATCCAGCGAATCCCCCTCCCTTCATCTGTTGAGCTGTTGGTTTACCGCCTACCAGCCATCTCCGCAGACGCACTCGAAGTGAACAAGTGGTATGTACCTTGCCCTACTTGCAGTCGGATGTGTCCTGTCCATCTCGGTGTTTTACAAGTGGCCTTACAACTTCTGGTCCAGACCCGAAGGTCGCATGGCCGGGAGGGTCCCGGATAACAAAGGCATGGAGACTGTGCTATCAGTGTCTAGGCTAACTCGGAGAGGGTTTCTAGAACAACAGCCGCCGCAGCTACAAGATCCAGCGCTTGATCAGCACCCCCAGGGATAAAAGCCACGCAGCCACATTCACTCACCAGAGCCTATCCACCGAAGCTTTGCTCCCACTCACACTCACCACGTGCAAAATGGCCCGCACCACCTCCACCTCGCCTACCCCGGAGTCCAAGCGTGGCCTCAACGCGGCCATGGCCGTCGTCACCAACTGCGCACACTCGTTCAAGCTGGTCAAGTCGGATAACACCCTGATTCAGTGGACCTGCAACATTTGCCATTCGGGGCCCCACTGGTGCATCTTCGAGTGCCGATACTGCAAGCTACACACATGCCGGGCGTGCACCCAGTCCTCTTGATCTGGCATGTGGCACTTGGCATCTGGCAGGCGGCTAAACCCGCTCACAAGTATACAACCATGCAAATCTCGCCTACTTGTGGGCCGACGTCGCTAGTCAGGAAGAGCGCCATGCAGTGGGCATGCAGGTACAGTAAGTTGTATTACACCCTTCACACCCAATCCCATGCACCCGACCCCTGTTCAATACCTTGACCCCCCACCCTGGCCAGAAGATAGACCGAGAACTCGCACCAGACCTGGGCCCAGCGGTCCGAAATTGTCGGTCGTCTCGGTGGTGGCTTTTCTTCACTGGAACCCCAAAATGGCACCTTGGACCAATTTCGCAGTTTCGCGATCTCAGCGTGGGATTCCGGTTAGGCCAGGAAATTGCCAGGGAATGCGCACGGGTTTCATCACCATCTGCGACCGGATCGTCCTTGCTTGTACTGGAGTACTAACCTCTGCCGCTTCTTAGCTTTTTTTTCTCTTTCCCATTTCACCCTAGAGCCACGTTTACGACTTTATGATTGCCAATTCCATTTCATTTTCGTGTCATCCGAATAGGCGAGCGAAGCCTGGCATAGGATCGACCTTTTTTTGCTTCTTCATCCTTAAGCGCTGTTAGCCCTCTCTCAGCTTGCCGAACCCGAACGCCCGGGCGCTTGGGTTCGACACCCGCTTTCGTCAGACGTTCCCACACCGTTCGCCTTTCTTAAGTGCGGAATTGATGAGCCATCCTTGGTGGTCTCAGGAGGCGACCATTTACCGAGCGCCAATCGCAAAACCAAGGGTTTGACAAGATTCTGGCATCATCCTCGAGTCGGCTCTCGGTACGTTGACGAGCCTGCCCGTGATGATGGCGAGCTGCAGGGTCCGGTCCGGTGTGGTCCGGTCCGGCGGTGAGCTCGGCGGCTCATCCTAGCAATCGGCCCATCTCTGTTGCATGATGGGTTTGATGTCTGCTTGGGGATCTTTTTTTCTTCGGCTTATCTGCCTCTTTGCTCGCTATCGTATGTTTGTTTGTTTGTTTTCTTTCTTTCTTTCTTTTCTTTTCTTTATTTTTGGAGCGGGGCGGGGGGGATAGATAAAAATCGGAAGGAAAAAGGAAGGATACGGAGGAAAACTTATACAGGGAATTGCCATACTGGCTGGATTGGAATTAGACGGATATTATCGGGTTTGTTTATTTGATTTACTTGAATCGTTCCGTCTCTTGCCCTGGAGTAGCTCACTGCAAAGTAGCCGGGTAGTGGAATGGAAAAGGATGCACCTAGGATAGACAATGCTTCATGGCAAAATGTATTTAGAATATGGCTTTTTTTTTTGCTGACCTCGAGGTTCTCACACGGTATTGATCTCGCTGTATGTAGTTTGGTCTTGCCGATTCGCTTCCCCACGCCGCGAACACATTCGGGCCCCGCCTGCTGCGGTAGTACAGGCGACTGGTTGTCATTCACCGGTAAGCCTGCCCCTCACTAACGTTCTCGGTAGTCGGCGATTACGGCGCACAAGGAAGTCATGAGACGAAACGAGCCGAGGTCCCTAAGGCTCTCTCCCCTCTGTGGCTGTCACTATGACTATCTCCCCCCCCCACGGGCCAGGCCAGCCCCTGGATGCTTCCTTCGCGGAATGGGCAATGTGGGGAAAGTCGGGGGAAGGGGGAAGGTAAGTACGTTCGGCACAACGTGTGGAAGGGGAACTGGGGGACCCGGGATATGTTTCCTTGTCTTGGCCGGAGGGGCGATCGAGCCAGACTGGAGGGTAAGGAGGAGGTCTAGAAGGAGTCGGAGCGGAGGAAGAAACGTTACGGGCCATCGGGTACTAGGGACACACCAAAAGGTAGGGGACGGAGGGGGGGTAAGGGACCATTGTCTCTGGTTGTCTCGGTCGCACGGGAGTGTTCTCTGGGTAATTGACTAGCACATGCTGTGCGACGTAGGGCTCGGGAGGCTGATTTGGGGGGGTTTGAGGCTGTCAGCGTCCGGTGGTGAGTGGCAGGGAGGGGGCGTCAACAGACGTGCATCTCGGTCGTCGGATGAGAGGTGCGGATATTGTCGCTTGTTAGTTGGATATTATTAGTCTTGGGGGATGCGGATGCGGTGTTGCGGATGCAGATGCGCATGCGGGGGCCGTTCAGTTCCCCATTTACCCTCTTGTTAACGACGGAGTTAGGGTTGCCTTCTCCGCAAGCGGTGATGTCTTGGCATCAGGGGAAATGCCGATATGCTGCGAGGATAATCCGGGAGAAGACACTTACACGGACGGGAGTTCAACCTCGGGAAAGGGATTTTTTTGAGGGGGGGAGGGGAGGGGGGTGAGCCGATGGCCGGGATTTTGACGATCCCGGTTGGGTTTGTCAGTCCCCCTTGCTCATGCCGTCATTCCTCGGACCGGAGATCTAGGCGTTTGCCCCGGCCGGTTACACATAGATCATGGCCGCAGGCAGACGCAGACACACAGACACACACAAACGCACAAACGCCCACTCGGATGAATTCGATGCGGGAGGCGGAAAAAACGTTCTCGCGTGAAACGGGAGAACCTTTGGGTGGGAAAGAAGAGAGCCAAACAAGCATGTCTGCCGGGCCCAGCAAGCAAGGTACGTATTTCCCTTTTCTCCTTTCGCATGTAAGTTTGGCGGTTCGTCTCTTTTCAGTCAGCAAGTTCCCGAAGCCGCCGGATGGTTGTATCACAGCTATTTCTTTTTCTCTTCCCCTTTAGGAAAGGCGAGAATGGAGAGATCGGCGATGACATGGCGGTGTGGTGGGGAGACCTCGCCAGTGTATGTCTCACTCGTCTCACTCTAAACCTGGAACACCCCTCTGGTGCCAAGTGCCAAAAATATTTCTGGTCCGATGTCCAATGTTGGTAAGAGAATATCACAGCCCTATGTGTGTCTCGGTGTGGGGGTGTAAGCTGCCCGTTGACTGGGTACGAGATGCAGGGAGGGACATGGACATGGATGGCGATCTCGGTTTGCCGTCACCTTTTGAAACGACCCCGTTCGGAGGAGTACGATGTTTTGAGCTTCCTTGCAACCCTACGGAGTTCTTTCGGCATAGGGATTTATCGTTACCCGGTTACGAACGCTACATGTACCCAAAGAAGCCGTGATGACGGCTTGCAAGATCACCCTTGCCCTCGCATGAACGAGCGCTTCCCATCGATAGGAACCCGAGTTATGTTGAAGAGACCTCCTCTCCTCGATCATTACCAACCCAGGTTGGTTGAAGATCTTCCCTCCTCCAGCTTTACTAACCCGAATTATGTTGAAGACCTTGCCTTCTAATCATTACCAATCCAAACCATGTTGAAGACCTGCCTTTCCCACCATTACCATTCTAAGCCATGTTGAACACCTGCTTTTCCCACTATTACCAATCCAAACCAAGTTGAAGGCCTGCCTTTCCCACCCCCCACCCTCGCGCGGGGGAACGCCTCATTCCTCCTTCGGCTTACTGTTCCATGACGGCCAATCCCAGACGTCCCTCTCACTAGTCGTCCTCACACTCACCTCGTCCCCGAGGCTAATCGCTCCGCCGGAGCTGAGGAGAGACGCGTACCGGCCGAAGACGGCGCTCCACTTCTGGCCCCTGTCGACCCGGCGGTCACGCATCATCTTCTTGAGGACGTCGCCACGCGTCCCCGTTGAGGGCCTACCGGTAGCGTAGTCCACGTTCACGGAGACGCAGCGGCAGCAGTTTCCGGTCATCTGGAGGGTCGACCCCGCTGCCGCTGTGTCCCCCCGGAGGGAGGGCGGCGGGGATATGGTGAGCTGGGACCAGAAATCCTCCGCCCAGGGAGACGGCCCGTCGTCGTTGGAGCCCGGTCCGGGCCCGACGACGATGTTGGGGCGGAAGCGGTGCATGCCGACGGGGCCGTCGGGGATGCGGGACGAGATGTCGGAGAGGGAGGCGGTGGATGTGACGAGGAAGGGGGCCAGATCCGTGAAGACGATCCAGTCGTCCTCGGGGCGGGTGGCGAGGCCGATGAGGAAGAGGACGTACATGATTAGGCCGGAGACGTAGGAGATGAGGCGCCGGAGGGGGCTCTGCTTGGGTAGTCTCGTCGCCGGCCTGAAGCCGAGCTGTGGACGGCGGCCGTCGCCTATGTAGAGGAGCGCGGCGGGGTAGCCCAGGCAGGAGGAGAACCACTCGTCGTAGGGCTCGCCCATGCGGTACACCGTCGCGCCGCTACCGTACATGGTCATCTCTACGGACTCGAGGGCGGCGGTGTCGGGCTCGAGGGGGGCTCTGAGGGGTGCGTCGTGCGAGGGGTGGTGGGGCACGAGAGGCACCTCCGGTGTCAGGTACCGGACGACGACTGAGGGAGGCTCGGCGGCGGACTTCCCATCACCTCTGGCGTCGTCTCCAACTGACTGCCCGCCCTCGCCGACGATTACCTGGGCGAAGAGGGCGACCTCCGGGTGGCTCACGACCTGGATCTTGGCCTTGAGGGAGCCGTCGGGGGCGAGGCTCCAGAGCATGAAGCGGCGGTCGTGCCTTAGGCCCTGGGGCGTGAGCTGGGCCGAGGCGAGCGGCGCGCCGCGCAGGCCCTTGATCGGGTAGACGTATAACTGGCAGTGGGGTTCAGCGATTTGCGAGCTATATATAGATATGGGGAGGTGCTGCCATTGGAAGCAAAGGGTTTTGGCCTCGTGCTGACTGACGACTTACGCTTTCGATTATCATGATAGACCAGTAGTTACTTGGGTGTATAAGCGAATAGAATTGGAAAAAAGGGAAGGGAGGGATTGGTGGTTTTGTTTTATTGAGGTCGAAGTAAAACTGCTATTATCAGAGCACGACAACTAATAGCTGGGCATCCATTGGAAGGAAGGGTACGTACAGTACTTGTCACTGAGAAGGGCGTGAGTTCGACGAAAGCGGCTTAGAGCGGGGAAAGGAGCCCAGCACTGTCACACTTCTTCCTCCTTCCTTTTACATACATTCTTCTTTTCTCGGCGAACCGAAAAGGGGACCTAAGGATAAACAAACGGAACGGAAGCAACGAAGAGGTCGGTGAGCGTCTTCGTCGGTTCCTGTGCTTCTCTGCTCGGTTTACCCCAGATTACCAAGTTATTAACATGTACAACCGTCCGATTCGAGAAAGTCCTGTAGTAGCCGCAGCATCGCTTTCTTTGGCAGGCGGGCTATCCCCAGTTTCCCGGACTCCGTTCTCCACTCGTTACCAGCGTCCAGTCAGAGGCGCCATCTCTAAAATATGCTTGTAAGAAGCGCGGCACTGGTCGGGAGGAAGTGCGGGGAGTCTCGGCTAGGTGAAGTGAGGTGCGAACCTGAGGGTGGGGCGGGGAAAATCCCTTGATGAGTAAGTAGTTAGTTTCTAGTTAGGATGGTACAACGGGTGATTTCAATATCTCGAGATAGAAGTCGGGGTTCAAGCTCAGCTCAGGTTAAGCTACTAGACAGAAGCTACATAACCCATTTTTCTCTCATTCCACATTGAGATATTCCTTTTGTTACAGGTTTGGAGAATACTTTTCTTCTTAAAATCCACTCGTACAACTTCACATATTTTCCTCCTCTGGCCTTCATTTTTCTTTTTCTTTTCTTCTTCTCCTGGATAACCCCGCGTTGAGTGAGTGAGTGAGTACGAGACCACAATTCATCCCTTACACACACACACCCTCAACAGCACCCAAGCTAACAACGGCTTCCTAGAACTCCGCGGTTTCCACCCCCCGGAAACCCCTAAAGATGGCCTTCACAATGCACTCCCACTCGGGGCAGTTCTGCCCCGGCCACGCAAAGGACGAGCTGGAGGACATCGTCAAGCACGCCATCTCCGTCGGCTTCACGACCATGGGCCTCACCGAGCACATGCCGCGGTATAGCCTCGACGAGCTCTACCCGGAGGAGGTAATCTAGAGTCCTTCCTTCTTACGTCCTCCCCATCCCATCCCATGCTGAGACACCCTCCCCCCCTTCCCTTTAGCTCGACGACCCCCAGGCCTCCCTCGCCGCACTCCCGCCCCGCCACGACGCCTACCTCGCCGAGGCCCACCGCCTCCGGGAGAAGTACAGTTCCCAGATCCACATCCTCGTGGCCTTCGAGGCCGAGTTCATCCGCCCCTCCTACGCCGCCCGCGTCCTCTCCCTCGCCTCCTCCCCGTCGGTCGACTACTTCATCGGCTCCCTCCACCACGTGGCCGGCGTCCCCATCGACTACGACCGCGCCACGTACCAGAGGGCGCGCGACGCCTGCGGCGGGCCCGGCGAGGAGCCGCTGTACGCCGCCTACTACGACGAGCAGCTCGACATGCTCAGGACCCTGAGGCCCAGGGTCGTGGGCCACTTCGACCTCGTGCGCCTCATGAGCGAGGACCCAGGCCGGGACCTGAGGGAGTGGCCCGCCGTGTGGGACAAGGTCGTGAGGAACCTGGAGGAGGTCGTCAAGCAGGGCGGCTGGCTGGAGTGTAACTCGGCGGCGCTGCGGAAGGGGCTGGACGAGCCGTATCCGGGTCGGGTCATCGCGGAGGTGAGAACCCCACCCCCCCCTTTTTCTTCTTTTTCCTTGACACAACCTTGCTGCCCCCTATCCCCAGACTATTCCCACCTCACCCCACCTCATGATATCCCTTTTACTTCCAATCTCCTTCCTCCCGAGGAATCTCTTCGTGGTGCCCCCCAAGCCATGTTTGCTCACTCGAAACCCCCTGTAAGAAATACCTCTCCCTCGGCGGAAAGTTCACAATGTCGGACGACTCCCACGGCATCGCCCAGGTCGCGACAAACTACCTGCGCGCCCTCACCTACCTCGAGTCCCTAGGCGTCACCGAGCTCTGGACCTTCGAGAGGGTGGCCCAGCCAGACGGCAGCGCCACCCTGCTGGAGAAGAGCGTGCCCATCTCTGCTGTCCGTGCGGGCTTAAAGTTAGAGTGAGATACCCCCAAGGTAATGATTTTGGAGGGAGGGTACGGGGGGAACTAGTTGGCACGCTTAGACGTTACCGGATCCCGAATCCAGGAAAGGATTACCAGCATAATGACGAGATGCATAATAGAAAAGGAAGATAGAATACAAGGAAAGAGAGCAAGAAGAAGAGGAAAAAAACACCACAATGTCTGGGAATATCTTTCACGTCGTCCAAACACGATCTCTCTTTCTCTTAAAATAAAAAATAAAACCAACAGGTAAAGCCAATCAACCATCGCGAGATTGCGGAAAACATCAAGTTTTGTGCCCCGCCCCCCTTCTCTCTCTCTATCCCCCTCTTCGAGGCACAGCCCACGGGTATCATGTAAAAAGAAAAGTTCCCAACACCAGACCTTTCCGAAATAGGACCAATGGCTTTCCCTCTTCTCTCTTCCTAGAAGCCCCTAAGCCGAAAAGGAAAGAGCTTCGTGCTCCGAAGGGCCAAAAAAAAAAGAGTTATACAAGGAATTATAAGAACCATAGAGAACGTGGCTGGAAGGAAGAAGAAAGGAGAAGAAGAAGAAGAAGAAGAAGAAAAATTAACAAATCCCCACACATTTCCTATCCCATATCGTCCCGGTGGAGAATCACTATGCACCTGGCTTGGATGGTGACTCCTGAACCTCCCATATCGAGCCCTCTTCCTCGTAATTTAGGCGCCCGTCCGCCGGCTCCTCCGCTGTCGCGAACGGAATCGCCGACGTAGACGTAAATGTCGGCAGATCAGCCCTCTTCATCGGCATCGGCGTTGGTGTCGGCGTACCCACATTCGGAGGTAGGAAGTTCAGCTCGTCCTTTAGGGGGATGGCCTCCGGGGTCGGGCCGTTCGGCTGGTACTGCACAAACAAGTCCGGAGTCGTCGGTTCCGGCCCCGGCTGCTCCGTGGCGGGAGAGCTGGCCGGGAGTGGTGGCGATAGCGCGTTGGGCGACCCCGCCGATACGGGCGTGGAGATGGATGGGATGGGGGACTGGCCCGCCGCCTGCCTGCTGCCATCATCAGACCGGGAAGGCTCCTCCGACCTGGGTCCCTCGAGAGACGACCGCGGGGATTGCTGTCTGCTCCCATTCTGGACAATCTTGATTCTGCGCTTAGGAGCCGAGACGGTAGGAGCCCCGGCCTCGGGGGCCGCGGAACCCGCCTTCGACCCACCCAGTGCCTGCGCCCCCTGGCCAGACTTGTTGACGATAGTGATCTTAATCTTGTTCATGCCAGCCGTTATCGAGTCGACAAGGCTAGGTTTCTGGTCCCGCTGTGCGCCTGACCCGGATACGCGGATCTCCGGCTTTTTGGCGGCTCCAGAGGCGGTAGGGATAGCGGCAGGAGGCTGGGGTCCACCGGCCTTCGCGCTTCCCTTTGCTACCGTTGTGCTAGAAGCTCGCTTCTGCGGCGCGGGCCTTGCTGGCGGCTTCTTCGCTGCCTCCTTGCGAGGCGTAGGCGCAGGCGTGGGCGCAGCTCGCGCCTTCTTGGCTTGCAGCAGCGATGTCGGACCACCCACATCGGAAACTCGGCTTCTACCACGATTGCTTATGCCACTTTCCACCGTCGCAGCCGGCGCCATGTCGTCCCTCTCAACAGTGGTCAGAACAGACGCTGTGCTAGCACGCCTGTTAGACCTCCGGACTACCGGCGCCTTCAAATTCTAGTCAAGACCATTAGTCAATGCTCAGATAGTGCACATGGACGAGAGTAGGAGTTAACATACCTTTTCATCCTCGTAGATAGCCTCAACAGGCTTCGGCTTCCGGGTTCTGAGCCCTGCCCTCTGAACACTAGTCGGGGTTGGGACCTCGCTTGCCGTGGGGCTCCTCAACTGGGTGGCTGGCGTAACCGAGCGGTAGTCTTTCTTGGCCAGTGCAACGATCTCGTAGATCTCCTCTACCGTGCAGCTCGCCGTCGGCCTATCCTCCGGCACCAGCAGGTTATGAAGTTCTTGCACCGCAATCGTCCAGGGGACCTCCGGCGGTGGCGGGGTTGGCGGTCGCGAGAGCTGGCCGTTCTTGTGGAGACTCCGATGTAGCCTCACCGGGTCGGCGGCCCTCGCCGTTGATGCGTGGGTAGGAGAACAGTAGGTTGGCGGGAGGGAGTTGCGTGGCCTCTTCGGCTCCGGTGTGGGCATTCCGATGACGTGCTCAAGGGCATCCAGCTCCGTGCTTGACCACCATTCTGGATCGTAGGCCCTCGTGGATGACCTGTCTCGTTCGTCATCCTGGCCAGCCAATGCGTTCCCTGGAGCAAGGCCAAGCCGCTGACCCATGTCCACACCCAGTTGCGCACGGGGTTGGCTCGCTTCATGGTCGGCGGCAGGTGGACCGTCATCGGCCCGGGCAGAAGGGGTGGAGGCGAGGCCGCTGAGGTGGCTGCACACGCCAGAGTAAATCGCACGATCGCTGTAACCGCCCTCCATCACGCTAATAATGCGCCCATCCGCGCCGGTCTGAGGGTCCTCCGCAATCTTTACTACGTCTTGGGTGACGCGGGCGTAAAAGTCGGTTGGGACCCCAATTATGTGTCTCTGCATACCACCACTCTCCCACTCACTTGCATCGAACCCTGCGGATAAGAATATTGCCGATTTGGGCGTCTTCCCGGCCGCGCGAAGTCTGTCGGACTGCCTCTTGAGGAACTCCTCGGCCTTCTCTAGAAGGATGGAGTAACGAGTCTCGTAGAGTTCCCAGAACTCGGTCTTGTTCTTCCAGTGCTTAAGATGGACGTTCCAGATGTTTTGCCCATGCGAATCTTCAATGCAGACGCTCGCGTTCATGGTCTTTTCTATATCCCCACTCTCGCATGGGTAAGACTGGACATCGTGTAGGCTGAAATAGCCAATGGGTCCCTTCTTCCACTGGGACAGGTTCGACTTTCCCTTTGAATATGTGTGGCGATGGTTATGGTTCCAGGCAATGGTCTGAGACCCGTCACCATGATGAAGGTCAAAGTCAATAATGGCCACGTGGGTAAGTCCATGGTTCATCATGGCATGCGCGATGCCAACATGGACATTATTGACCCAGCAGAATCCTGAAGGGTAATCGGCTGAGCAGTGGTGACCCGGGGGTCTGACGGCGACAAACGCGCGTGAGGGACCCGACCCAAAGACGGCGTCCACGGCTTCGCAAACAGCACCAATGGCCCCTTCCATGGCCTCGAGTGAGTGGGGGCCCAAGTACAGATCGCCAGCATGAAATTCGGGTTTCGGGTTTTGCTTGGAACTCTGGTCACGCTCGACCTCGATCCGATCGGTTGCGAACTTAGATAGGGTGGAGTTGCACAGAGTCTTGAGCTCTTCCATCGGTTCTTTCCCGTGGACGGCAACAACGGCAGGCGAGAGGAGTGACACATGGCTGTAAGCGCGTCGGATGCGGAAGGGCAAATGAGGGATAGTGGTGGGATCCACCTTCGGGTGGATGAAATTCTCCCCATCGGCGTGACGATCGCCGAGTCTAACGTAGGCCATGGCAATTCCAAGGGCGCAGGCCTTGAGTCTCTCGGGTCGTTCGACAATAGACGTTAGGTCCAGGCGTGTCTGAGCGGGGTTCTGGGCGGGGTTCCGAGGGGGGCGTGAGTATCGGTGGCCATAGCAAGAGTCGTGGAGGATCACGGTGGCTTCGGTGGCCCGCTTGTCCCCATCCCCTTGCTGGAACTGTAGGTCAGATTGGAAGAACTCCTTGGCAATAGAGTTTGCTGTGATTATTGGCTTGGGTTCTGGCGCGGGCTCGCCCATTGCTAGTGGTGATTTGGGCAGTGTGGACGACAGGTTCGCAGAGCTGGCTCTGCGTGACAGAGACTGCTGGCGAGGGCCGACGCTTGCCGAGCGCAAGGACGAAGTGGACGACTTCCTTAGCAGAGTCGGGGTGGCAGGCCGTGAGTCCCTCCCAGTTGAGCTTCGAGGGGTGAATCTGGAATTGGCGGAAGACCCAGGAGATGCTAGGGACAATGAGTTCCTAAGCGGAGTGGTTCGTGGTGATCTTGCGGTCGGATTAGGGGATGTCGCAAGTGAAAGCTTCTGAAGAGATTGCGCAAGGTCTGCAGCATGGGAATCCGTGGAGTGCGGATTCGCATTGGTTGAAGACATCCGCCTCCCCGGTGTCGGGGGCGGACGTGACGAGGATCTGAATGACATCGTGGGCAGCTCGATTCTGTTGTTGGTAGTTGGATGAATCCAATCGGTCGGAGACTGGCGCACTCTCGAAGTCGGAAGTAAACAGATGCCCGGCTGGGTGTCTTCGTAGATCGGTCTGGAGCAGTCTGGGCGTAGGGAACTGCACTAAATCATCACATAGACACCAGATCAATACGCCAGACCTCGAGGCCTTGTAGAAAATTGTGTTGTTCGACGATCGAGGGGTGGGTGACGCGGGTTAGGGGTCCAATGCCATTAAATTAAAGTTGGTTGTTCCCAGCGCGTGTAACAAACAAGTACTATCACGTGTTTACTAACAAAATACCCTTGTCGACCAGGCCAGCCGGGCAACGACCAGAGAGAATTGCTACCACATACAGGTTATTACTTGTATACCCTGGCGGGATGAAATAGCACTCCGGTGACCCTGAGTTGATAAATCCTGCAGGCACATTCTAAGCTAAGAAGGTTACGTCTAACGCGGTGCCTTGGCGCATCTAGAGTTAGCTTGACTCCATACTTCGTTTTCGCTTCGTTTTACCACTGGTGATGTCATGCTGAAACAGCTGCACAACGGCGGACCCTTCTTTGACAGATTGGTCCCACGGGCCATGCGAAGGTGGGTCTGAAATATCCTGTAATATGGAGTGCAATGTATGCCAAGGATGCGCGTGGGTTGGCCAGGTGGTCGCCAGCTGACACACCAGACCTTCACTTGGCGGGGTAAATGGACCCGCTATTTTGCTGCTGTACAACACTAGCTTATCATCTCTCTTATCGATTGGGGAAAAAATTTGGGCCATCGCAAGTACTTGTAAATCCAAATGCTTCGTGAAGTCGTCTAGACGGAGACTGTCAGTTCACCCGACGGCAGCGTTTCCCTTCCATACAATATGCCGCACTCAGAGAGCAGTGGCCCTCTGGCCAAGCGCCAGAAGCGGGACTCTAGAATCGCCCAGAAGAGTTCCGCCCCCAAGACCTCTTCCATCTTTGCACCCTTCAGAGTATGTTTTCTCACTGGGATACATCGAGTCGTCTCTCCGGCGCTGAGGACTCTTGTGCTCGACTTGGTTACTGACGGAGCCTCTTAGACGATTGGCCTTGTGTCCCCGACGGCTGTGCCCTTTACTAGCGTCCCCCTCGGCAAGACGTCCTTTCAAATCACCACCTCGGTCGGCCGATCTCTGCAGACCTACGACCTCAAGCGCGGCCTGAACCTCGTCTTCGTCAGCCGTCCCGAGACTCCCACCGACATCACGGCAACCATAGCATGGAAGCAAAAGGTACTCGCTGCATGGGGAACCGGAGGAAGCCAAGGCGTTTGGGTTTTCCAGAGGGGAAGGAAGGTAGCAGAGCTGGCTGTCCCCGGCGATCTCGACGAGCCCATCAAGCAGCTCCTCGTCTTCGGATCCTGGATCGTCGCCTGCGCTGTCACGAGAGTAGAGGTTTGGAACTCGACTACCTACGAGCACTATACCACTATCCGGACGGTAGCTGCCCCGGACGGCGGCAATGAGCTTACCGGAGGTATCACGAATATGCCCACCTATCTCAACAAGATCCTCGTCGGCCGCAAGGATGGGTGGGTTGAGATATGGAACGTCAGCACCGGAAAGCTGATCTACACCATCATCCCCCCACGGAAGGATGCGGGAGCGGTTACGTGTCTACAGCCCTCGCCTGCCCTCTCCGTCGTTGCTATTGCCTATTCCGAGGGACCCCTGGTTCTGCACGATATTCTCCGGGATAGGGCACTCATCGAACTGAACGCCGGCACCCCTGATGCTCCCGTGAGCGCCGTAAGCTTCAGGTCAGACGGCCTGGGTGCCGGCCATGACGGGAGGAAGGACGGCATCATGGCTACTTCTACGCCGGCGACTGGCGACGTAACCTTCTGGGATCTCAACGGTGGCGGCAGGATATCGGGTATCCTCCGAAGCGCGCACAACCCGCCTTCCCGTGGCGGCCCCGTGGTCGGTGGAGGTATAAGCAAGGTGGAATTCCTCTACGCCCAGTCGGTCATTGTCACTAGCGGCCTCGACAACTCCCTGAAGACGTGGATATTCGACGAGACGCCCTTTTCCCCGGTTCCCCGCATCCTCCATACCAGGAGTGGTCACGCCGCTCCTGTGAACTGCCTCGAGTTCCTGCCCACCGACTTCGACGGTGCGGAGGCGGGCAACAAATGGCTTCTCAGCGGTGGTAGCGACAGGAGCCTCTGGGGGTGGAGTATGCGTCGCGACGGACAGAGCACCGAGCTCAGCCAGGGTAATATCCGCAAGAAGGCGAAGAAGTTTGGTCTCCTGTCGACTTCGGCTCTCGCCCACGGCCCGACGACCTCGCTCGAAGACATCAAGGCTCCCGAGATTACATGTATCGCGAGCTCCCTCAACCGCGACGGTGGAATCGGCGCGCTTCCCGGAAAGCAGCCCATCTGGCAGCGCGTCTCGAAGAAGGATCGTGCCAAGAAGGCCGTTTACGACGCCGAGGTGAGCGGGATGACGGGCTGGGAGAGCGTTGTTACGGCGCACAAGGACGATGCCTACGCGAGGACCTGGTTCTGGGGAAGGAAGCGAGCGGGCCGGTGGATGTTCGAGACGGGCGACGGAACTAATGTGTCGACGGTCGGTATCAGTCCTTGCGGGACGTTTGCCTTCGTGGGATCAGTGGGCGGGGCCATTGACATGTTCAACCTCCAATCGGGGATCCACCGCCAGCAGTTCCCCTCGAAGGTTACGCCGGCTCAGGCTCGGCATCTCAAGATGCAGCAGACGAAACAGGCGGACAATGTTGTGTCTCTAGAGACGCGCGTTGCTGGTAAATTCGCGGCCGGTACCGGGAGGCATACCAAGGCCGTCACGGGCATTATCGTGGACTCGACAAACAAGTTTGTCATCTCGTGTTCGCTGGACGGGAAAGTCAAGTTCTGGGACTTCTTGACGGGCAACCTAGTGCATGAGATCGACTGGGCGCCGATGACGGCGATCACGGGCTGCCGGTATCACGCCCCGAACGACCTGCTCGCCTTCTCGTGCGATGACCACTCCATACGGGTCGTGGATATGGAGACGAAGCGGACGATCCGAGAGTTCCTAGGCTTTGAGGATGTCGTCACCGACCTCTGCTTCTCTAACGACGGCCGCTGGGTCATTGCGTCGTCCGAGGACTGCACGGTCCGGGTGTGGGACCTGCCCACGAGCCACCTGATCGACGCCATCCGGTTCGAGCGGCCCTGCAAGGCGGTCGCCATGTCCTCGACGGGCGAGTACCTCGCCGCATGCGTCGATGGCAAGCTCGGCGTCAGCGTCTGGACGAACAAGACGCTCTTCCGCCACGTGCCCACGCGACAGATCTCGATCAACGAGGTGGCCGCGACGGCGCTGCCCACGGTCTCGGGCGAGGGCAACCAGGGTCTCCTGGACGCCGCGTTCGAGGAGGACGACGAGTCGGTCGAGGACCCGGCGCTCATCTCGCCGGATGTGGACCAGCTGAGCTCGGAGATGACGACCCTGAGTCTCGTGCCGAGGTCGAGGTGGCAGACGCTTCTGCACCTCGATCTCATCAAGCAGCGGAACAAGCCGAAGGAAGCCCCCAAGGCACCGGAGAAGGCACCGTTCTTCCTCGGAGTGAGGCCGAAGGCCATCGAGGGTGAGGTGGCCGCCGAGGTGAAGGAGCCAACCTCCCGGATAATGAAGCTCGAGATGGCGAGGCAGGAGGAGGCGTTTACGGGCAAGCTCCTAGCCGGGGCCGCCTCGGGAGATTGTAAGTTTTTTTTTTTTTTAAACTAACCCATTTACGGTCACCCTTTCTTTAGACCAAGTTAACTAACTGAAACTTTTCGATCTAGACACGGACTTCATAGAGCACCTCAAGGCTCTCCCGCCCTCGGCGGCCGACCTCGAGCTCCGCTCGCTCTCGCCAGGCGAGGGACCCGAGGGGCGCAACGAGCTGCTGCACTTCGTGCGGGCGCTGACGAACCGGCTCGTGGAGAGGCGGGACTACGAGCTCACGCAGGCGTGGATGACGGTATTCCTGCGGCTGCACTTCGACGTCGTGACGGAGAACGAGGCGGTGGTCGGGGCGCTGAAGGAGTGGAGGAAGGAGCAGGAGAGGGAGAGCGGGCGGTTGGACTCGCTGGTGGGGTACTGTAGCGGTGTCGTCGGGTTCCTGAGGAGTCCGAGGACGTGATGCCGGAACAGGGGCAGTCAAGGGGGGGGAGAAGGGATATGGTGATGGGGGTGTGTAGGGGGCGGAAGCATTTGATAGTATCCGATTTAGATGGTACGAAGAACATAGCATAGAGTAGAACTGCACAAAGTAAATATCAAACTGAACAGAACAGAGCCGCGCCGTGTGTCATTGGTCCACAAGGGATTCGACCATCCGCTTCTGCGCCTTCGGCGGCCACACGTGGGATACAAGAATGGATGTCATTCTGCTGTAAGAAGGCGGCGCGGTAATATTCCGTGGTCTAGTTTGGCGTGGGGAGCAGGAGGTATTTCCAGTAACAAGTCAGTCGATGGAGAGAGCCTCTGTTCGAATGCGTAACATCTCAAATGTACGTAGTCGTTTGAGAATTCGGCTGCCTAGCGATCCAGGCCCACACATGAGGACGACGACTGCCGTAGCCGCTACACTATGGACACACGGATGCGACTTCGACTACGAGTATGTTCGTCATCATTAGCGGCCTGGCTTACGAATGCGAAGACGAGCGCAAGGGCGCGAAACGCAATTGCTGCTTCTCCATAAATTTTTTTTTTAGGAATGAGCTCATTCAGGGAAAGAACGAACCATGAGATACCGGAAGGCGCAACATGGGGTCTGAGAAGGTGGGTCCACTCGGATACCGTCACACCTCACATTGTTGACGCACGTTCGACCACGAGTACACACCCAATCCGTCTCATCGCACGTCTCATCGCACGAGGAGCACAGGGTTGAGTATGCGGAAAACCCAATTGGACAAGCATACACGAAAGAACACAAGAGATAGGGGTGTGGCTTGTTCCCCCCTTCGGATTCCTCAATATTGGATGGATATGTCTGGTTGGTGTACAAGGAGAGAAGGTAGAGTCGTGATTTCAAGTGAATTTGACCCGCGGGGCTTGTCTTCGTATAGCCTTACGGGCAGCGATTCCATCGTCTGATGGTGCATCATTCACTCCTCGGATCGGTCGCGACTTCGGCTCTAAGTCGTAGTTGTCGGGGGGCACCACCCCTGAGCTGTGGCTGTACTGTGCGGCTTGATGGTGACATATTATTACATTGTCGTGTATCGGAATCGGAATCGGAACATGATACTCGGCTTGGAGTCACACTCGGATTTCTAATGCAAGCCGAAGCTTTCTCGGGATGACATTGGATCGCGAGATTCCAGCCTCATCAGGAGCCACGCCCAAAAAAAAATACAAGCGAAAGCGGAAAGGTAAGAAAAGAGAGAAATTTTTCTCGCGGGACAACATTGGACCGTTTGAGTCGATGTTGGACGACATCTGCTACACCCTTGAATTGTTTAGGAATCTGTAGTGGATGGTTGTAATATTACATGTACGTACTTTTTTTAGGAATATGGGAGAGAGTTTGGTACCGACGCCGCCCGTTGTGACTCATGCGGTACATGTAGCTTGCTTTCCTTTTTTTTTCTTGTTCACTAGCACGGCGAGCAACCACATGCAGGGTCGTCCCAATTGGAGTAAAGACAGAATAATATTACCCTCAATGTATGTCAAGTGCTCAGCCTTTTGGAACAGGCTGGGGTACCCACGCAGGGAATGTGGTTTCTTGAGGCGAGAATGACTCCTACCTCTGCCACAGCCACCACATGATGGTATAGATGGTGTGCCAGTCATGAGTAGAAATGAGTAAAATTGAGTAGTACAACGGGGTTCTGAGGCTCTGGGGTGAAATTGTAAGGCAGACCGATTACCCCTTCTTCCTGAAAATACATACACAACTCCAATAGTTGCGGAGGCTTAGACCAGGCGACGTGGGATCGGATTGTGATTTCCAACCAGCGAGCAACACTCAACACAAGGGGACGCTGTCGCGGTGCGGCGTAAGCAGTTCGAATTGGGCTGAATCACCGACTCCATGCCCCCCCGCTCTCGCCCGCACTAAACCTCTTCGGCTCCGGCCTGGAAAGAGCGGAGTGGGTCCTGGCCCCCCGGGGGCCAACCCGAACGCGGCCAGAGCGTCACCAGGTGTGTTATTCGGATGCCTGGATGCTAAGGATTAGGCTCCCGAATTAACAATCCCCCCCACAACCCCTGTTACCGCCGATGGTGGGTGACGTCAAACTCCGATGGATTTGAAAATACCCGAGGATTAACAAAGTTGGGAATAGAGGCGGATTTGATGAATATATAAGTCGAGCTTTGTCGCCAGGTAAAAGAGTTGTTTTCGCTCATCACTCTCAGACATCCAGACATCCAGACATCCAGTCTCACTTACACCAACTTACACACACACAAACACATACCCAAAATTCTCCCAATTCCTCAATCTTTCAAAGCCCCAGGCTAGAATCACCTTCAAAATACCACACTTACACCTCCTCTCCACCAAAGTCAACCCCAACACCGCCAAGATGACTGACGGATACAACACCTTCACCTCCACTACCTCCAAGAGGTCCTCCACCAAGCCCGCCGACGATGCCGCCAGCACGCGCTCGTCCACCTCCTTCGCCAGCACCATGAGCTTCCTCAAGCCCTCCTCCGGCCAGAAGAGCGGAGCGGAGAAGCTGAAGAAGCCCGCGTATCCCTACGCCTCAACGCTCATCAACCAGTGCTAAGCGGCGCAACCGGACTAGAACCCGGTGAATAGAAGGTGAAGAGAAGATGAAAGACTAGTAGAACAGGCTAGTAGAACTACCGGGTTCTTTCTTCTCAGGGAGAACCCGCCGACTACCCACCGCCTAAATGGCCTTGAGGAGGTATGCCGAGGGGGGGTGAGGAGGAAGGGGGACGGTCTAGCGTTGTCCCCTTTTCCTCCTCCGGTGATGCATCTCGTACATCGCATTCTCTACCAATTGCAATGGCCTCATCATCACTATCCAACCCAACTACGGCAAGGAACAACCGCCACGACGCCGGCATCAATGTGCCAAGCTGCAAGCCCCCCCCGTTCCACCGGATATAAAACGGCAACGTCACTATGTCGGATGGGGGAGGGAGGCTTGCGTAAAGCATGAGGAGAAGGTGCACGGAAGCGGTGATAATTCGGAGGAAGGCAGCCCCTATTTTTCTTTGTCTGTTTCGCAAGGGGGGTTTGACCATCTCTACCGGGAGTAGTGTTGTTCTATGTTTCTACTGTACCCAGCACACCACTAGCCCGCTGTTTCGTTTCGTTATTGTTGGGCACTATTCCTCGTCCCATTCGGATTAGTTATAGATTGCTCCGTCGTTTTTTTGTTTCGTCCGTCCTCGTTTTCACGCGAGTATGGAGTCTTTGATAATACACTTGTTATACCTAACAGACAAAATTGATACTTACTTAGCACATCGTGATACTCAAATACCCATTGTGTAGTACATGTACTCTTGTGAACCCATCTTCTTTACCTGGCTTCAATAGAACCGACTGAGCTGGATGGTTGGTCGGCGATTCATCTCGACAAGTATGCCAGCAAGGGAAGAGGCCAGAAGATATTCCCGCATAGCGTTGGCGATCCAATACCCCCCCCTGCTAGACCCAATAAGCTCGCCACATTCGCCAGTCCTTAAAAATACGGAGGAGGCCTTCAGGGCCAAATTTCATCGTCTATGGGTATCTTTAATTCTGCTCTAGCCTAGACCACCCGGCCCCACCGAGAAACATGTCCAAGGAACAACCAAGGTAAATCAGAATGTGTCGTCAAGAATATCCTTGCTCATCCTGACAATCGATGGACTGTACTCCTCCGTCTCCTCCTCTGGTGCTGCGCCGGCCGTGAGAAGAATGTCATTTACGATACGCTTACTCGCCTCCCGCGCTATGCACACCCCATTAGCCAATTTTTTTTCTTTCCCCTTTCTTTCACCGGGAGACAACATCTTAGCAGGGACTTACCAGGCGTCTGGAGCATCTTGGACGGAGGGAGCGCAAACTGGATCGTCTTGGGGGGACTCATCCCACCCACCCCATCGTCGCTGTCGCTCTCCCAGTCAATCTCGTACTTGGGAGCCTTCTTCTCCACAGTGTCTTCATCCCGCGTGCCGAATATGTCCCTCGACGGCTTCTTCCCCATAGGCGTCTGCACACTCACTCCCGGCGTCCGCGGCGCCTGGAGCCGCTGCCTCGCCGCCGCCATGGACTTCAGTGGCGACATGAACGCCTGGCTGCGCAGCTTCGGCACCGCCATCTCGGGCGACGACATGGGTGAGTCCCATGCCGCGGCCGGCGCGGCGTGCTTCTGTGCCGACGCGTTCTTGTGCGGCGTGGACTTGATGCGGTATGTCTTATCGAGCATGCGGTGGAGCAGTGGGTCCCTCGCCTGCTCCGCGTCCTTGCCATGGGGCACGCCCCGGGGAGTCAGAGACATCTCCGGGAGACGCGCCGTGCGCTGCTGGAAGAGGAGCGTGGAGTTCTCTAGCGTGTCCTCGCCGTCGCTCTGGAGGACCTCGGTGGCTTCCTCCTGCTCCTCGCTCCTCATCTCCCGCTGCATTGTCTGGTAGGGGGATTCTAGGCTCGCGAACTGGGTCCTGACTGTCTTCGTCGACGGCGGTCGAGGGGTGCTGCCGGATAGCTCGGCGTCGTCGAGTAGCGATTCTTCCCCGGGGTAGGTGGAGTGGTCGGGCGTGCTGGTGACGTCGTGCTGGGACGAGACGTCTACGCTGCTCTCCTCGTGCGCCGTACTCTCTTCTATGGTCGTCTCATCTTTGTTGAGCTCCTCGTAGCCGGAGAGGGAGACGTTGGCTGATGCCTCGAAGAATTGTTTCCAGAACTGACGTGAACCTAGGGTCAGCTACCCTACCTACATCTCCCCCCAATGTCGACGGGCTCTGCTTCGTACCTTTGACGCTTCCCACACTGAGCGGGAATGGTCTCCATATTGCTCGACGAGCGGTAGGATACTCGTTGTTACTATGCGATGGGCTTTGCTAAAGTTCTGGTCGATCTCTACCGGATTTCATCAGTCGTTTGCGGTTGTGGTGGAAAAAGCGACGGGTGGGTGGTACTAACCCTGGAGGGTGAGGGTAATGGACTGCTCGAGCTTCTCGAGCTCTTCCGTAGCAGAGAGATTACGGGGGACTGGAGTAGGGCGGGACATCTTTTCTGATTGAAGGATGGTGAGAGCTGAAAACAAGACTGCCAAAGTTTACCTAGTCGCGTTTGAAAGCGATTCTGACTGTTTACGCGAAAGTCGCTGGTGATGGTGGGTATGCAGTGCGGGGTCACTTCAGGAACGAGACTTGGTGGGGCCGGACACCAATGCACAATATAGAGATACATGTACAAAGATTGAGATAATCCGTCGCCTAGACTCTAGGCTGACTTCATGCTTCAGATTGTCTTCCTTCGTCCTAACTACTGCAAGAACTCAGTGCACGGGTCATGGTATTGACGAGGACACGGCCAAGCAGGCTACCGTCATGACTACTCTCTGCCGACGCGGACAGGCTTTAAAATTTACGGTCTTACAGCTTCTCCTTCGCGCGGACGCATAAAGCGTCCTCACAATGAAAAAGATATCCCCGAAGGAATGAAGAAATCAAAAATTCCGCCCCCGACGGCCCCGAAGGACAATCGAGAGAGGGCGACTCCGCGATGTGCAATGCAGGCCTCCCTCTCTGCGCTACCGCATTCTTGATCGCGGCGAGCACGGAACAAGGTAAGTATGAAGAAAGAAAGAAGGAAAAGAAAATTCTCAAATGGTGGGAGGAAGCGAAGAGTTTTATAGCTGTAACTAGGCGGTGAGACCTGCCTCGATCACTCCGCCTGCACGTGATTCGGCAGAATATTCGAAAAAAAGTTTTGCCACGGCTTCTGATTGGTGGTACGAACTCCAGCCGGCAGCACCTGTCATACACTCTTTCGCCACACCTAGGCACTGAACCACATGCACCGCCAACCGACCCCACTGTACTAGTTTCGCGGAGGGGCAGAATTTGCGACTCTAAGAAATATTTCCTGGGAAGCGCCACCGGATGCCAGTGATACACTCGATAACCCCCCCTTCCTCTTCCTTGTAAAACATTCGTTACCAGGATTTGCGCAAAGCCCGCGACTTTGCCTACGATACCTCTCCGCGACTTTACTTAAGCAACCATCTCCTGCGCCCTCGCGCGCTCAATTGGTCCCTCAATATATCATGGGTTTCCGCGGGAAGAAGGTATGCGCCTGCCATTGCCAAACACAATACCATAACGGTGGGCCGGGCCTGCTCGCATCGACAGGTTGACTGACAAGCACATACAGGGACGCGGTGGCCGAGGTGGAGGTGGCGGCTGGGGAAAGCGCCAGACGAATCGCGACGATCCTGGTAACCAGCAGAGGTACTCTTCGATCACCAAGCAGAATGAGAAGATGGAGAACAACTACAACACTATTCTCGGCTTTTCGGAGGAAGAGAAGGCCGAGTTCTGGGACGCCCTGAAGCGCGATTTGCCCAGCAGCTTCCGCTTCTGTGGCTCCAAGGGGTACGTTCGCTCAGTCCAGTCTATTGTCATCGTGCGTGTTATCGCTAACATCATCTAGCCATGCCTTGGCTGTAAGGGACCTTCTCGAGACGCGGTATTTCCCCAACATCCAGAAGATCGAGTACGAAGGCAAGAAGGTCGAGCTTCCCCAGCCTGTCCCCTGGTACCCGGACAACCTTGCCTGGTCGATGACCACCCCCAAGAACGTCGTTCGGAAATTCCCTCCCTTCTCCGCGTTCCAGAAGTACCTGGTGTCCGAGACCAGCGTTGGCCACATCACTCGACAGGAAGTCGTCAGCATGATACCCCCCCTGCTTCTCGACGTCCGCCCCGGCATGACCGTCCTGGACCTGTGCGCCGCCCCTGGAAGCAAGTCCTCGCAACTACTGGAGATGCTGCACGTGGGAGAGGAGCTTCGCGTGAAGAAGGCCCTGCGCGGCCACGCCGCGGAAGATGGTCTCGATCTCGGCCCCGAAACCAAGGAGGAGGCCGAGGCTGATCTCTCGATCGACGCCGGTGACAACGGACGCGCGACCGGCCTTCTCATCGCGAACGACGCCGACTACAAGCGCTGCCACCTGCTGACGCACCAGCTCAAGCGACTATCCTCCGCGAACCTCCTCATAACCAACCACGATGCCACTCAGTTCCCGGCAGTCAAGCTGCCTCCCAACCCGGCCGAGCCCAAGAAGACCATCTATCTGAAGTACGACCGCATCCTGGCGGATGTTCCCTGCTCTGGGGATGGTACTCTACGGAAGAACGCGAGTCTCTGGAACAACTGGGTGCCGGGTAGTGCCCTTGGGCTGCACCTCACTCAGGTCAGGATCCTCGTTCGATCTCTACAGATGCTCAAAGTCGGTGGCCGGGTTGTCTACTCGACGTGCAGCATGAACCCCATCGAGAACGAGTCCGTGGTCGGTGCTGCCATTGAGAGGTGTGGTGGGTTGGAGAAGATCGACCTCGTCGATTGCTCCGATCAGCTTCCCGAGTTGAAGCGACGACCGGGCATGAAGGACTGGAAGGTTATGGACAAGGCCGGGCAATTCTGGAACTCGTGGAGCGAGCTTGAGGAGAAGGTGAAGGCAGACCCCGAGTATGTCATTCCCGGCAAGCTGTCCGAGACCATGTTCCCGAAGTATGCGGACATTCCCCTCGAGAGGTGCATGAGGGTGTACGCGCATCTCCAGGACACCGGTGGCTTCTTCATCACCGTCCTTGAGAAGAAGGCGGAGTTCAAGGCGAAGCCGGAGAGCGAGCCAAAGCGTGAGCCTGGCTCCGGAAAGATTCAGAGCTCGAAGCCTGAGGACGGGGTGGAGGCCCCGGTTGAGACCCCTATCGAGACCCCTATCGAGACCCCGACCGAGACTCCCGCCGAGACTCCCGCGGCGGCTCCGGTCGAGGCTCCTGCCGCAGACCTAACCGAAGATAACTCGCAAATCACCGGCAAGAGGCAGAGGAGTGAGGCGGACGACGAAGCCAGTTCCGAAGCTAAGAAGCTGAAGGTTGACGACGCAAAGACGGAAGACACCCCCGCGCCAGCGATAGATGAGTCTGCCGAGGCCTCGGAGGCCACTCCCACCGAGAAGCCCGCCGCACCCGCCAACGGAGAGGTTAGGAAGGACACCTCTATTAAGTATGAGGCTCCCTACGTCTACCTCGCCCCCGACCACCCCATCATCCAGGAGATCAAGCAGGCCTACAAGCTCTCCGACCGCTTCCCCCTCGACCGGTTCCTGGTCCGCAACGAGTCGGGCGAGCCGGCGAAGGCCATCTACTACTCCACCGGGCTCGGCAAGGACATCCTCAGCATGAACGACGGCCGCGGCCTCAAGGTCATCAACGGCGGCGTCAAGATGTTCATGAAGCAGGATGTGCCGAGCCCGGACGTGTGCCGCTGGCGCATCCAGTCGGAGGGCATCCCGATAATACAGGGGTACGTGGGCGAGTCGCGCATCGTGCGCCTCACGAAGCGCGAGACGCTCCGCACCCTCCTCATCCAGATGTTCCCCAAGATCGCCGACGGCGGGTGGGAGAATCTGGGCGAGATCGGCGAGCGCGTGAGGGACATGGGCATGGGGTGCTCCGTCCTCAGGATCGAGCCCGACGGCACGGAGGAGGGCTTCAAGGAGACGATCGTGCTGCCGCTCTGGAAGAGCGTACACTCGCTCAACCTGATGCTGCCCAAGGAGGAGCGGTCGGCGATGCTGCTGCGGCTGTTCAACGACACGACGCCGCTGGTGAACAACGGGCTGCAGATGCAGAAGGAGAGGGAGGAGAAGAGGAAGGAGGAGGCGGCGGCGGCTGCGGAGAGCGCTGCCGCGACCCCGGAGGCGAACGGAGAGGAGACCCCCGCGGCCGAGACGGAGGCTGTGCCGAATGGCGGGGATGCCAGTGGCGAGACCCCGGATGTCGTGATGGGGGATGCGGGTGGTGCTGCTGAGCCCATCGCGAATGGGGATGCGGCTGAGGCGTAGGATTGACTAGAGAGTATCCCGGCCGGGGAGCGGCGGGTGAGGGGCACTGTGCTTCTAGGGTTGAGACGGAGGCTGAAGATGATGTCAATAGAGGTGTTCTGCTGGACGAGAGCTCAGCCAAGTTGTAAAGGAGACTGGAGAGTGTTCCCGGTGAGGGATAGACGACCAGGGGGCCAATTCCCGCGGCATAGTCTACACATCATCTCACGCAAGCTGGCTCATATTGCATTATGTAGAATAGAAATGCGCTTTTCTTTTGATTCTTCTCCTTATTCTTCTCTCTTCAATGCAGGTCTAGTTTCGTATTGTTACATGGTGTACATTTTTTGTCTATCCGTCCCCCCATATTCGTACAAACTGGAAGCCCACTTGGTAAAAAAACGTGCCCCATCAATCTTCGTCCAGCAGCCCCACAGTCCAGTGCACGATGCCCTCGACGTTATGGCCCCGGATGGCACTGACGGGGATGACGGCGCACTTCTCCTTCCACGCCCCTTCCACGCCCGTCGGATGCGGCACCTCGCCCGACTGCACGTCGGCCACGTACTTCGCCAGCTCTTGATAGTTCTCCTGCGTGCCGGGCAGGTCCGCCTTCGTGGCGACGACGAACCACGGCTTCGAGATGATGACGGACCTCGCGTCCTCGGACGGCTGTGGCGAGAAGCCCGCCCCGTTGCTGAGGAAGTCGGGGAGCTGCGGGGGAGGGGGGGCCTCCTCCCCGGAGGAGGTGAGGGACCAGTCGATATTTGCCTCGACCTCCCTCGCGCGCTCCTCCTCGCCGCGCATCTCGGCGTAGAGCGCCACCTCCCTCCAGAGCGACTTCAGGGCGTCGACGGCGTTACCCGCCGAGAGGTCGATGACGAAGGCCAGGACGCGCGCGCGCTCGACGTGCCGGAGGAAGGCTATGCCCAGGCCCCTGTCGAGGTGGGCGCCCTCTATGAGGCCCGGGATGTCGGCGACGGTGAAGCGCGTGCGGGGCTCGACGGCGACCTCCTCCTCGGGCATGCCCAGCTCCGGCGCGGCGGGGAGCTTCACGAAGGACTTGACGGCCGGCCGGCCCGAGTACTTGTCCAGCACGACGGTGCCGATGTTGGGCTGCAGCGTCGTAAAGGCCCAGTTCCCCACGCGGGTGCGGCTGTTCGTCAGGGCGCGGAGCAGGGTGCTCTTCCCGGCGTTGGGCAGGCCCACGAGTCCCACATCGGCGAGGAGCTTGAGCTCGAGCTCGACGTGTAGCGTCATGGACTCCTCGCCCCTCGTGGCGAAGAGGGGTCGCGGGTGGTCCCTGGAGACGAAGTGGGGGTTCCCGAGCCCGCCTATGCCCCCCGCGGCGAGGAGGATGGGCCGCGGCGTGGGGCGGCGGAGGTCGAGGTGGATCCCCGGCGGGGGTTGCGCGAAGAGGCGCTCCCGGCGCGGGAGGCGCGGGAAGTCGAGGTTGCGGGCCTCGGACTTGGACAGGCCCGGGTAGAGGACCCACTTGTCCTTGTCCGGGTTGCTCTCGGCCAGCTCCCGCCTCTTCTCCTCGGCCAACGCCTCTTCTCCGCCCTCAGCCAAGACCTCCCTCCGCCGCAGCTTCCGCTGCTGGTACCGTATCCGCGCAACCGCAGCAGCCTCGGCGACCGGGTCCTCGCGGCTCACCTCCCTCACCACTGTGCCGACGGGGACCGTGATGATGACGTCCGTCCCCTTCTGCCCCGCCTGAGCATTCCCCCTGCCGTTCGTCCCCTTGCCGGCCCTCACGAACCTCCGGCGGGATATCTTGTGCAGCGAGGTCTCGCCGGGGACGGCCTGTATGTAGACGTTGCCGCCGTGGCCTCCATCGCCGCCGTTGGCGGGGCCGTTGGGGAAGTATGCCTCGCGGAGGAAGGCGATGCAGCCATTCCCTCCGGGTCCCGCGTAGATGGCGAGGCGGGCCTTGTCGGCGAAGTTTGCGGCGGCGTAGTCGTCGGGCGCGGGGTTGAGGCGGGATCGGGGGATGTCGTCGATAGGATTTGGAGGGGCAGGGGGGGTGTCTGGCGCCGAGCGACAGGACCAGATGGAGAAGGGGCAGGCTTGGAGGGCTGATTGTCGACGGGCGTTAGGTATCCAGGCGACGCGCAGCGCTGGCCGCGCCGGGGCCCGAAAGGACATAGTGGTCGTCCAATGGGTTTTGCCTCGTATGCGGCGCTGGGAGGTCTCGTGCGGCGGGCTTAGTCGGAGTCGAGATGGTGGTGAAGCCGGTGGTTGAATTTAGGATTCGACGTACCCATCTTCAGACCCTCCAGATCTGCCTGGCAGTATTATTGGTGAGTTTGTTGATGGAAGTATTTTTGTACTTGTAGTCGTACGCCCCGGGGCGACGCTAGAACGCCACCAATGAGAACGCGACGTTGGTGTCGAACAATCCATATCAAGAGTCCACTAATAATTATTAATACATCTGTTCCAGTTCTGTAAAGACGGTAACACAAGGCATCACCTGCAAGGATGGATGGCCATTGTTATCCTTCAACCGGTCGTCCGTGATGGGATGAACGCATGGCGGCCAGGCTCTTCAGCCACCACACGATGGAAATGTACTTGAATTGCTCTTGGGCACCGGATGATAAGGGCATATGTACTCCGTATATATGCACTTTCACTTGTGGAGGCAGTCCGCCTCGCAGCGAGCAAGACAGGAAGACCTCGTATATATGGACAAAACTGCTACTTCCGTGGGTGGTCGCCCCGGGTCGGGCAGACCTTGAAGGAGCCCGATTCCGGATCCCGCCGCTGATTAGCCACAGGCGGCAAAACCTCGATCCCGGCGTCGGCTCAGACGCGATCATTCATGCCCCCGCACCCAATGAGGGCGCGCTGTACATGCAGTCCGGTGGGACGGAGAGTGTCACGGCCATTGGGAGGCGGCCATTGGGAGGCCAGTGGCGGGGCAGGCGGCGGGGGGGGAAGCCTGGTATTACTTGCTGGCTTCCTCAAATTGGGAGCAGAAGCGAAACGAGGGTCGAGGGTCGCGGCCCTGCGAAGTGTTGCAGCGCGTAAGGCGTCCACGGCGACATGTATTACTGGATGATGGATGATACGAGTCTTGACTTTCGAGTTTCATGCGGAGACGCAATGCAATTACGATATCCGCATAGTTGCACAAGTGCCCAGGTCGTCGCACAAGTACTAAACAAGGAGCATGAGTACTCGCACTCGTAAGATGGAGCCCCGCACCAATAATGTCATAGAGTATTTAGTAATAGAGGTACTCCTTGTATCCGGATCACGACGTCCCCTCATTTTCTCACGATGCGGGTGGCCAGAAGCGCCTTCCTCGGCCAGCCCCCCCGCTGCTCATTGGATGCTTAGCGTCGCACCTCCCTCCGCTTCAAACCTCTCTACTTGTACCTCTCGGCCTCTATTACCTCGCACCGAGTACTTGCCCTGCCCTGCGGGTGAGTTAGCTGCATTGATTGCATCTCTCTCCTTCCTCACCGCCTCCTCTCGCAACCCTACTCGTACTTGCAGAGCTGGCAACTTGGCTTCAAACAAGGGAGTCCGTCCCGTGTTCTCCCCCCACCCATCCGCACCCTCACCTTCACCTGATAATACCACTCGCTAGCTCTCTCTCACCATTCTCCGGCGATCAACCCCCAGAACCAGCCCTCGCTTGGCATTATCATTTACAGGTACGATCCCTGTCCTCCACACTCGACCCTCTGCCCTCTGCCCTCTGCCCTACCGAGCTCTCCGGTAATCAGTCCCACTTTTAAAATCTCCAATTCTCTCCCCGCCGCCCTCCAACTCCTGAGCAGCCGGCTTCCAGGATACGAGTACGAGTACTCCGTAGAGCCCGCCTCCATCTGCATCCCAGGCTTCTGTTCCCTCGTGGCACCGGACAGGACGAGAGACCGATTGCCTTCAATTCGCCGTCGTTCTGCAAAAGAACCCTCTAGTACGTTGTCACCCTCTGAATCCAATCCCCGGCAAGTCCCTATCCCACCCTTGGACCTCTTCTCCATTCCGTATGTCCCCGCGCCATATCTCCCCACCACTCCATCACCAGACCACCCCATCCCGTGCTCTGTTGCTCCCCCTGGGAAAACAAATCCCTAGTCCCCGATCCAATGCATGAAACGAAGTGTCTCCGGGCTGCCCAGCTGCCCCCCCCAATCCGTCCCTGAGAGAGTCAATCAGGCGTCCGGGCACTATCAGATCCCACCAACCCCTCCCAGTGCCATTGGGCCAACGCCGCTCTGCTTGCATACGCTAGCGGGCCTGCATTCGAGCCACGACATCGTCTTCGTCTAGCTGCCAACCTGCTCGTCAGAAGTGGCTCATGTTGCCAATTCATTCGCATCTCTCCACTCATCGCCTCCGGCCTTCTCTCGTCCTCCCCCCCTTCCCCATTCTTCATCTGCATTCCTTAGCCGTGTTGATCATTCTCCCACCCTCATCGCCACTCTCGCCTCTCCTCCCACCGCCTTCCTTCAATTCCATGTTTACCTCTCCATCTACTTCCACCCGTAAACACGGCTGATTCCTGACCGACCAAACTAGTCATTCCGTTCTAGCTCCTGTCACTACTTGTAGCAAGAGCATCTTGACAACGGATACAAACTTCCATTTGTCATATCGTCACATACATCCTCGTCAGCCAACCCGTAGCGTTTCTCTGCTCCGCCGAGCCCGGCCCCGCCTACGAGCACGCGCACGCGGGCACCACCGTTCTCCCGTACCATAAACGTGCCTCGGGCTTTGCTGGTCCTTTCTTATTCGCGACCCCCAGCAGGACGACGCTCGTCTGTGGCTCTGACTTGCTGCTCGCACCTGCTCCTCTTGCAGGATACTTAGTCGACTCGACGAGTGGCGGCCGTTCTCCCTCGACTGTCTTTTCTCTGTACACTGTACTCTGTCTCTCCCAAAGTGGTTTCATCCCACTTCCACCTTGAGCCTAACTCTCTTTCCTCCACCGGCCCTGCGAGTACTTGATTCTTAAAACTCATGTAAGTCTTGGACTCTCATTCCCTCTCACATTATCTTCCCCCCTTCTCTCCTTCCCCTCTAGTCCCTTCCCCCCCCTTTCCCCTTTCCTCTTCCCTCCACATACGGGGACAGTGTTGGTGTCGTCACTTCACGAAACTCGAACTCTCTGTCTTTACTTCTGTGTCTCCCTGGCCGGTCCTCATGAGACCCCTAGTAGGGTCCTGGGGAAGGAGACTAATGATCATCGTGTATTCCTTGTCATGTTTGTAATTCCGAATTACCTGTTTTCACTTCTTTCAGCATCACAACATACCCCTGTACAATACTGCAATACTGGCCTTGGACCTTGACAAACTCGATCGGCCTCCCCTCCGCACTGATACCCCGCCCCTCCACCCCGGCGTCCAAACATACCCTCATCCTCCCTCGAGTCTCGCCCATCGATCCCCTTACGACGTCATCGCCTTTGACAACCGCTAAGATGTATCCCAGAGAGGACAAGCCCCGTAGGCCAAAGTCCCGGAAGTCTCGCAATTCACTCATCAGGATGGACCCGGACTGTGCCATTTGCGGCGGCGCCGCCAACTTGCGGTGTGACTGCGAAGCCAAGGCGCTGGAGACCGCCATTTCTCATGCCGAGCGTCGGATGATGGACGCCATGTATGCCAGCATTCGGTAAGTATAGGTCTCAAGAAGGCCTTGAATCATGGCACCACCCGCCCGGAAATCCGAGACATCAGCTAACGAGACGTGCACAGGGACTGGGCCAGATTACACGCGCAGGACTATATCCTCGCCTACTTTGGTGTGCTGTCGGAGCGGAGGAAAGCAGCCCATTCCGAACACCTCGACAGCTTACAACAAGCGGCATACTATAACTATCGACCCGCCCCCCACCAAAGCGAAATAGCTCATGCCCAGCAAGTACTAAAGCGCGGCATCGACGAAGACTGGCAGACCAGCGTCCAGCGCTACCCGGAAGTGCTCCAGTACTTCTTTAGCCTAGTCGAGCTAACAGTACCGCCCGAGGACGACCCCGCCGTTAAGGATCCCCCCCTCAGTGCCCTGAGTGGCAGTCGGAAGGTCACCCGCCGCCCTGCCACCATAGCCAACGGGCCGTTCCATCCACCACCAGAGACCATGCGAGACAGAAGAACGCCGCCCCCACCACCGCCAATGCCCATGCAGGGGATGGGCAGGAGGACGCCGCGACCACCGTCCCGGGGAGAGCGACGGAACTCGCGTTTGCCGCCGCCACCGCCTACCACATATTACGCCGGACCGCAGTGGTAGCCGGTCAACAGGCCAACCCTTCGGGATATAGCACTCAGTGACTGGCAGGTTTACGATGACAGCATGTTAATGATTCAGCGAAAAAAGTGTATGGCGTTTACGATTTACCTATCCGATCTCACTTGGCCGGCCCTTTTTTGGCCTTTCTAGCTGGTCTTTCTTTCATTCTTCTTCTCCTTCTTCTTCGTCTTCTTATTCTTCTTTTTTAACGATTTACGCGACCAATTTATGACATGGCATGGTGAGAAATCGATGTCGAAGCTTGCATGGGCTGTGTGTGGGAAATCTACCAAGACCTGAGGTCGCGGCGCGTTTGGATCTGTCGGCTCGCGAAAACGAACCGATGGATTATTTTTTGGCAATGCTGAAAACCCCCTCTACTCTTTTACCGAGAATCTCTCTACTCGTTTCGCCGGGAGCGACCTTGTTATCACGTCTTTGAGGAAGGCTCCAGGAGGAACCACTCAATACGCTCGGCTTGCTCCGCCATTTCATTGTTTTGTACACACAAGATAGCGTTTGAGAGATGGGGGGATGTTATTGCTATTCAGATTGTTAAGGGGTGTATAAAGGGGGACACACGGCGTGGCAACCAGCAGAGCTAGAGTTTGGACGGATTGGGAACATGAACATTATGGCAGGGGAGTCAGGAGGGAGCAGCACCTTGAGAGACAGCTAATGAATATATCCCCGATGAATAGCAAATCTCCTTCAAATCTTAAGCCAAGGCTGATAAGGTGTCTGTAGATCTAGGAGTATGGGGTATGTATGGGGCACGGGGTATTGACAAGCCGTGGGGTTGGGAAGCAATACATGAATTGTGCCCAATATGCAGTCCCCGGACTCACATGCGAGACACCAGTGGAAATCCCACTCCCCACCCCACGTTTAAGGTGTAGTCGTAGTATATATTGACATGCCCCTATCCCAACCAAGACTTGCTAGCGAAGGGGTGTGTAGGAACGGTAGATACAAAGATCCACTCCCAGCAACGGACGCTGTCTTGTCAACTAGGCGAAGAAACCCCGAGGATGGCGTCACAAGAGGAACAGACTAAGGGCCAGAAGTTCTTTCTTTGCCCCCTTTTTTCCGTTTCCTTGAAAAAGAAGCTGGATGAAGAAATTAAATGGGATTTAGGATATAATAACAAATTTCAAGAATAGGAGAGACGTTTGTTACATCCCAAAAAAAAAATTACAAGCCAAAAACGCAGAACGCAAAAAAAAAAAAAAAAAACCGAACGCCATCAAATAGCGGTGTGAACTTCCCA